>JANHGB010015963.1:0-12522 GCA_026283785.1 Coracopsis vasa | reverse complement strand
GCTGCTCACCCCCTGCGCCTGTTGAGCAAGCAGAGCTTGGGCAGTGGAGGAGAGAGCCTTTACTGTGCAGAGCCTTGTGTGGGAGGGGGAACTTCTGACTGGGCAGTGCAAGGAGCCTTAGTTTGCTCCAAGCTGTGGGAAGAGTATTCCTCTGAGCACGGGGCTTGAGTGCACCTATGCTGCAGAGGGGCACAAACAGGCTACCTGGGGCACTATTCACCTGACTGCAGCAGCAGAGACATTGGCACAGGCTGCAAAACCTACCTGAGACTCAGCCAGACATACTGGGGATGGGGGAGGAAAGCTGTGGTTGTACCCCATTGGTATGACTGGAGCGATGGGAGGCTCTGGCGCAGCCCTTCCTTGAGGCCTTTCAGCTGCATCCTGCTCGGCATGCCAGCACAACTCATGGCCACGCTGCTCTGTGCACATGGGGAGCTTAGTGCTGCATTGTGAATTGTGCAGAACAGCAGAGCTGTCGTGTCCTTTGCTGTTTGGCACAACTTGCTTCCAAGCCTCTGGGACACGTGAAGGTTTCCCAATTTGCTCTTGTTCCTGGATTCTGCTAGCGCTGAGTTTTCTGCAGAAACTCCACTTGCACAAGCACATCTAGCGGCACAGCATGGGGTTGTGTACAAAGAAGTGAACGCTGAAAGGATGAACGCTTGTGTTCTGTTTCCTCAGTGTGCGATTGGCACAGTGTTTTAAATGGTGGCAGTCAGCAAAGATGTTTCCCTGATTGAAAACAGGAGGAGAAGCTGTCGCTCCCTTGGGAAGCAGCCAGAAGAGCCCCTTGCAGGATGTGGTGACAGGGTTAGCCCACCCTGGCAGGGAGCAGGCGGAGGCTGATAGAGAGAGTGCAGGATGCTGAAGCGGGATGTAGGATGGGAATATGGGATGTGGGATGTTCAGCCATCCCAGCTCGCCCTGTGAGCCCCCAGCCCTACTGCTCACTGAGCTCCTGTGCCAGCCCTGGGCTGGGCACCTGAAGTTCCTGTGCTGGGAGCCACTGCCTGCGTCCTCCTGGTTAAGACTCATTGCCATGCAGCGGCTCCGCATGGCTTTGGCAGCCTCAGTGCTGGCTGAGAGGGCAGTTTGAGGGGGATAGTATTGAGCCCTTGGAGGAAGGGGAGCAGATGGTGTGGAGGGAGGAGCACATCTGGGAGCAGACGTGTGGCAGAGAGGCGAGAGCGTTATGTGAACTTGTGTGATTAGTTGTGCCAATGCAAGTGTGTTTACCCAACCTGTTAGGGTGTTAGGTGGACAATAACACTGAAATTTCTCATTTTGTTCTTTCTTCTCTTTGCTGCACTTCTTTCTCATGTTTTCCTCTTTATCACTTTATCAGTGCTTTTCACTGTCCTAAGCAGCTCCAAAACCATAACAGGAACTTGGTCTCCTCTGTTTTAAGAGATGAAATTACTGTAATAATAATCAAACAGGTGAGTAAGATCCTCTGCGATTGTTCTTTCTCAAAAGCAGAAAACGCACTGACTGCTTTCCTTCCCCGCTGCGCAGGTCTGGAGAGCTGTACGGCTGAGCCATGAAGGAGGGGAAGGGCTTCCTCCTGAGGCATGTGTTACTGAGGAGGGGTGCTTAGAAAAAACCCAAAACTTTCCACTCTGCTCCAGGAAATTACACTGTCGTGCTGGAATTTACAATGAAGTTGTGAATGTGGCTGAAGCCTGGGGCTTCTCCACGAGCAGGCCCCTTTGGCCAGCTGCATTCAGCTCTAATGAGAGGGCTAAATTCTCCCTGAAAGACGTGTTTTCCATTTGGCCCCTTTTCCTCCATCAATCGCTGTCACTTTAGACAGAAGGCTCCGCATGCAGCTTCCCTTCAGCCTGTGTGCCGCTCCGGGGCCGCGCTGCACGGAGGACAGGCTGGCCTACTAAAACGCATCTCTGAGCCCCCCGAACAATAGCGCTTTGTGTGAGCAGCACAGTGCAGGCTCAGTTTCCCAGGCTTTTCCTTTTCTCCGCTCCCCTCTCCTGCTGGAAGCCCCCGGCGATGCGGGAGCGGGCTGAGGCTGCTCCCACTGGTAGCAAACAAAGAGGCGAGGGGCAGGGGAGTCCATGCATGGGACTGTTCCCTCCTCCCCACTGCCTGCTCCAACTGCAGGTACTTGTGGACCATTTGCTTCACGTACAACAGAGTCAGCAAGAGATGCAACCCGGGGTGTAAGCATGGGCCAGCCATGCTCAAACACAGGCATGCAGGGTGCTGTGCCCCAGGGACAGAGGGTGAAGGCAGCTTGGGGTTCCTTTGGAGAAGGCAGAGTGCTGCAGTGCCTTTATGGTCTGCTCCAGTGAGCTCCAGTGTGCTGGGCAACTTGGTATCAGAGGCTGCAGATATCCCTGCACTCCTGGTATAGGGACTTGCCGCTCTGCAGCACTGTTCAGGATGGGTAAAGATGCTGGAGTGAGAAAAAACAGGGTGAAGTTTGAAAAACAATAATAAAACAGAACCTCTGCAGCAAGTTGATGTTGCTCGTTAATACAGGCAGGCCAGCAGTGATATCTAGCCTGCACACAAGCTTTGCATCAACAGGCATCGGAGTACACCCCAGAAGAAAGCAGGAACTCTAACTCCATCTGAAAGCAAGGAAGCAGGGGCATGCTTAATTTCTCTGTGCCCCAGATCAAGCCCCATTTCTGTCCCAGTGGGCCCCCTGCCTGCCCTCCTCCTGCCTTGTGCGTCTCTCTGCTGCCAAATGATGGCTCTGTTTTGTTGCAGGGAGTTCAGGGGCCATCACATCCAGGCTGGGAAGGGGTCAGTGAAGAAGGTGTTTCACAGTGGCACACAGGCAGGCGTGCCCTGTCCCTGGGCAAAACTCCCATGACTGCCCTCTGACTGTGACCAAAGCAGGTCCAGGCTTCAGCCATCCTGCACTTAAGAGTTCTGGATCCAAAAGTGCCAAAAAATGGGGTTAGTGGGTTTCGTGTTGCAGATGGAGAAACAGAGATCATGTGTGACTAAACTGATTGCAAACAATAAAGAGCAGTGACCCGAATGTCTGAAAGCCAGTTAATGCACGACAGCCACTGGCACACTGCAGCATTTCTTTGGCTTCAAATAGACCTGGCACACACGGCTCTGGAGAGGTCTGCCTTGGGGAATGAGCCCCAGAACTGCTGCAGTCTGCTGCCCCATGCCAGTCCTCACCAGTTACCATATTGTCTGTGTTATCTGCAAAGAAAGTGGTAGGAAAAGCTGTTTCTTATTTATAGGGTATTCACAAGCAGTCCTAATCTGCAAGGTGCAGAGCCACTGGTGATGTAAATGGATCGAGGAATAGCTGCATCTTGCATGTGATAAAAATGGGCTTAATCCTCCAAAAGAAAATTGCCATCGTATAACCTACAGAGAGGAGCTGAGAACACAGTTCTTTGTGTGATAGGCTTAATATCTGCAGGATCTGGCCTCGTATCTGTAGTCATTGATACTGCTGGATGTGAATTCAGGGATGATAAAAACGTTGCTAAAAGAGCAGCAAGCTCCTCCTCTAGTGCAAGTTCTTTTTTTGGTCTGTTGCTACAGCAACTCTCTACTAAGAACAAAGATGACAGCAAGATATTAAATTTTGCAGCAACTCAATTGACTCTTGATTTGCCTCCTTTTTTGCCTTCAGTAACTGAATCCTACCCCACTAATTGTGTTAGATTTCAGACAGAAATCATGCCTTCCTGTGACAAGAATTCCTGCATTGCTTTTTCCTCCTTCCCCTTAGAAACCAATTAAATCAAATCAACTTATTTAAATCCAGTGGATGAATACAAACACTGGATTTCTTGGCCTTATCTCTTTTGCATTTGGACATCATGTATTTTATGCCACAACTCATATTTTGTACCAAAATCCCCAAAGCCTTAATTTTCTCTCAAAAGAAACAAACAGTTCTTGGCAAGTTTCTGTTTGGCAAAGTTCAATTTACGCCAGTGGTGTAGATGAGAAATGTAAAATCTAAATTACTGCAACAGAGGTCATCTGAATTTATGAATGTTAAAATTGCTTTTAAGGCAATACTGCATTTGTGTTCCTTTTCCCCTACTCAATGGTCCTTATTTCTGATAGGCAGACTGCAAGAAGGCTGCTGAATGTGCGTCTCCAGGCTCATCGCTACGCATGCAGAATCACCCAGTTATGGTAGAGCAGTTTGACAAATGACTTGCCTCGCCTTTGGTGGGACTGTCATCTTCAGAGCTCCAGCCTCAGCTGTTGGAGGTCAAGAACTTCAGCATGGAGACAGTTACAGCCAAACCTTTGGAGCAACTGTCATCTGCGTGTGCCACGGCTCTGGACAGGGTTAACCATGCTCATCACTGTGGAAAATGGGTGCAAAGGAAAGAAAGGCCAATGAAGTTTGTCTAAGGTGACACAAAACATGGACTGCTACTAAAACTGCGGTGGTCTCCTGGGAGCAGTTAACGAGGGGAGAAGCACAGTCCCATATGAGCAAAGCATAGGTCAAATCGCATCCAAACTGCACATTCAAGTGCAACAAATGACACAGGTTTGTACCGAAGCCTAGAAGGCCATGAGAAGCCAGGCTGGAGTGAGTGGGAGATGGCAACAGCTCAGGATTGTGCTGTGTAATAGAGCTGTTTCTGCCGGAGGCCAGGGTGAGGGAGAAAATAGGGGAAAACGGGGACAGAGAGCAACAATGACATACCAGGAAAGGGGTTGACTGTCTCACAGGAAATACTAGATATTTAGCTTTACTCTGAATTAGTCAGAGTATAAATACCAGTATAGCTCTGGCAGCTTCAGATTCAGCAGTGTGTAGAGGAAGGACTAGTCTAAGTGTAAGTCTGGGTCACTGTGGTTTTGTACAAGATTAAATCTAAGGAAGTAGACCATCGGAGTGAACCAGAAACAAGGTTCCTGTTGCTTTTCCCTCAAAGCTGTTACGCAAAAGCACTTATTATTTGTGGGCTTAAGTAGTACTAGGCAAAGGACTCCAACCTGTCCTATGGGCAGGACTTAATTACTTGGATTTCAGATGCGCACTTTGGATATTAATATGTAAGTGACAGTGTTGTGCAGGTGATGCCCTTTCTCCAAAGCCTGGGACAGCAGATCCTTTTGCAGGGAAAGCTGTGAATACTCCTCTCCCAAAGGAAAGATGTGGGTGGGTTTGGAAGCTCCTGTGTGGAAGAAGCGTGTCTTTGAGCCACCTTCCATCAGTGCCCAACTCCCTGTGCTCCCTCCTCTCAGATGTGCTCTCTCTCTGAAGCAGTGGCTGTGCAGGCACCAGCAGAACCTGCAGAGAAAAGAAAGCACAGCTTTGATTGCACGGTCTTGGTAACCTCCCCAAGGAAATAAGAGGTAACAGATCTTTAGCAGGAAACTGCCAGCAAGAGACCTTTCACAACCGCTTAAGCAATGTGTGCTGCAACTTTGGCCTTGCAGAGTTACGCCAAATTCTGCGTGCGACTCAAATGCCTTTTATAGGAGAATTACAGTTATGGGGAAGAACTGTTGTTGCCACGTTGTTTATCATAATACCTCGCGCTTTCAGTCACAAGTGAATATTCCCATTTCTTACAGTGATCTGAACTATTGACCAGCACAATACTAAATTCTGCTGTTACTACAAAAGCTTAAAAATGGTAACAGTGACTGAGACAGGTATCCAGATGGTATCTCATCTTTTTAGAGTGCTCTTTTTCTTCTCTGAATAGCAATGTCTTCAAAGATACTGAACTCGTATTTTCTGAAGATAACCTTCTACTTACAACTGAGATGCTGGAAGCCAAATAAAATAAACATAAAAAGCAAACTTCTGGGATGCTGAAAAGAAATACGTTGGTTTCCAAATTATATCCTCCTATGCAAACTCTTTGGGAGTAAAGAAACCCTATTCTATGATTCCCTCTTTGCTGAGAGTTCCCAGTAAAAACAGGCTTGTTACCCGTGGACATTAGTGAAGGTAAACTGCAAATAATCTGGAGACTAGATAGTGGAAGCTGCTTACAGTGAATTTGCTGCCCCAAGTCTTGTTTGATGCTCTTCACAGCAGATAACTTTTCCAAAAAATTCCCAACACAGCTGTGTTGGCTCAAGGCTGTTGTGGGATACATGGAGAACTCAGCAGCTGTATCGCTGCAGCTCATGGAGAGCATCGCTTCCAGGACTTCTAAAGGAGGGACTTTGGATCAGATCACCTTATCCTTGTGGATCTGCATCAGAAAACCTGCATAGTGTAAGAAAGGCCATGGATGGAAGGGACAGCAATCACTTCTAGTTACCTTATTTTTTATTCCCTTACAATTGCAGCTTTTCTTTGCTCATCACTCCACGGAGACTGCTCTCTCCTGTGCTGTCTGAAGCGTGCTTTGCCTCTCAAAGATTGTAATGAAGCAGTTACAGGTTTGGGGTATTTTGCTGAGAAGGGCTATTTCCAGTCTTCTGGTGGGAAAGGGGAAGAGAAGGAATCCCCAGGTAGTGCCTAGGAGTCAGGAACCAGTGATGCAGAGCCGAGTGCAGTAGTCAGGCTATCAAGATCCTGCTGCAGTTCCATCATGGAACATGGGCAGAAAGGGGCTGCTTTTTCCTAAACCTACTCTCTAGTTTGTTCTTGCAGCTCTGTATCTGGTGAAGGAACCATACCTGTACCCTCCTAGAGAAAGGGAACACATTTTTATTTGAGCATCTCAAATAGTTCAAGAACATCTTAAGCCTTGAAGCCTCCCAGAGTTTTCACATGGAAAACCTAAAGCCTATGGAAATCAAGATTTGTCTTTGGATGCAGTTATTTTGAGTGCAGGATACATCGATATCGCAACGTCAGTGCCCTGTTACAATGCACTTCACTACACACAGTTAAAAAAGGGCAGCTAGGAATAGTTGCTATCACCAAGCAGGGGTCTATGGCAACTTCCCAAATAGGTTGCAAAGGGTCCTGCAACACATCAAAGGTGAAGGTCATCCCACTTCCCCAGCTCCATCAAACCAAGGTGTGGCATAGGGAATTGTATCTTTCAAAGATCTCAGAAGGGAAGAAAGACCAAGAAAGATTTTGGGTCACGTAGCATGAGCCGCCTTGCTCTGGGATGGGTAACTGGCAGCAATGCTGCAGTTGTTAATACCTGTGTGAAGTTGTGAAGGGTTTTAACAAACAGCTGGATGTCTACATCAGTCAAGGCTTGGCTTGCCCATGCAGCCCGTCTCCAGCCTACCTTTTCAGTGCCTTACCTAAATGAGAGTTGGTATGGCCAGAGAGTCTGCCTGACTTAGGGCAATAGTATGTAAGTATCCCTCTTGAAACAGTATTTGCAGACACGTCTAAGGCAACTGGGTATATGTTAAGCATATCATGAAACTCTTACAGTCTGAGGCTGGAAACAAAGAGTGCAAGACAGATTCTGCCTAAAGAATTTTCCTTGATTTAGGAATTGCTTTAAGCAAGCATTACCTCTGCTTCCTGAGCACACACAAGGCTACTGCCCTGGAAATAATCTGCATTAGCCTTACTGGAGTGACCACGTTGCCATAGTTACGTTGGTTTCCCTATATCTCAAGCTTGAAGTATTTATTATGATTAAATCCCATCCCATTCTTCATTGAAAAATTCTGTGTTGAAAGTGTCACAAAGTGAATTATAATGTAATCCTTCCTTTTAAATAGCTGTTTTAAGTAGAAATTTCAGGAATGATCTTAGACATTGATATTTATTAAAGATCATTAATTCATGATTGGATTATTTTTCTTCAGACATCGCTGCTTCTTTATTCTCAGTGATATCTGAATAGCAGAAAATCCTGATGCTATTCTATGATTTCAGGATTGTTTGGGTCTTTTCTTTCACCACTACATTATGGACCATTCTGATGGATGATGTTTAACACCCCCAGATGCTCCACTTTGACCTCAGAGGCAGCCACACGTGTTGGAACCAATCTGGCAAGAAAATCAAAATCTGTCCTATTACACAGCTTGTTACTAGAAAATCTTGGTACTTGCTCTCCTAACACTTGTGAGGGTTACAGGGAGAAGTAACCTCCATGGGGATTAATCTGTTACAAAATGGCCCATGCTTCTCTTTTTCTGTTCATTTTCTTATTTGCAAAGAGTGAGCTCTGAATGATAAGGTCCCAACCACAGTGGTCTTTGCTGCAAAGGAACACAACATCATTATCCCTGTGCTTTACAAGCATGTACTTGTCATGTAAGTTAGCTTTCCTTGCTTTGGGAAATTATATACCATAGTTGCACACAACAGTTCTTTTCTTGTTCCAGTGGCACCCTCTGTAGAGACCAGATATTCCTGGAGGATCGTTCTCTGATACCTCTCGGCTTTCCTTGTCATCCCCTCTCCAGCCTGGTTCCAACTGTAGCCCTGGGCAGCCTTTCCTCCACGAGGCTAACCCTGTGCCTGGGTATCACACACAGCATCTCAGCCCCTTCCTGGATTCCCCTGCCAGGGAAGGCAGCTGTGTTCATTGTTCCCAGAAAATCAGGTTTCTACTCATCCATGGGTAGCTCTGGAGCAGCCCTCTGTTGCGTGCAGAGTTCGCAGCAGCATGCGGACCCCAGCAAGCTCAGCAGCTCAGGACTGTCACTTGGCTTGCAGAATACTTGTCATTATTCTTCTTTCCCACTAGAGTAGCTCTGCCAAAAACTGTGTTTCTATGTAGAGCAAGATTTACTACCAAACTCATGTTTTGGAGCAGCGATAAACATCCAGTGTGAACGGTGCACAGGAGCAGCCCGTTAATGGAGAGGATTGTGCGGATTCTCTGAGGCAGACTGAAGTTTATCTCCCAACCCTTTTGTTTGATAGGTGATTTATTATGGCCACTAAAATGCTCCATTTTCTCCATTCTTCAGTTACAATGTCCTATTATGTTCTTGTTTTCATGCCTGCACCCGGACACCCAGGAATCAGCTCCCAGCCCTGCTCAGCCCTCTCCTCTCGAGGTCTGCCACGGATCTGATTTTCTGGACAGAATCCCTCTCAGTGAAGAATCTTGCCATGTTCCCATTCTGTACCAGTTTGTGTTATTTTTCTATTTTCCTTTATCACAGCCGCTAGGAGTTTAACAGACGTCTGATCTCTCTTCCATTTACCCACGTCAGCTGGTTTATTGCCCACCTCCAAGAATTCCAAACACAACCTAAGCAAAGTTTTGGAGATAAGTTAATCTTCCAGCCACCCCTCTGCATGCAGCATTTTGACTTACTCCTGTCTGCTTTCTGCATCTATTGTACCAAATGATAACGCGCTGTACTGCCAGCTGGCTCATCTGTCCTGTCCCACCATTCTCAGCGCTGCAGAACTGCTTAGACCAAGCTAAATTGTGTTTCAAAGATATTTTGACACAAAACATTAAGGGTATTGGTGAGTGAAGCAAAGAAAACCAGAGAGGCAGGGCCAGCGTGCTCCCAGCACTGCTGAGGGTGTGCAGTGGATAGACACATCTCTGGGCACAGATTGGGCACAACGTCCTGGCTTCCCCATCACACACTAACAGCTTTCCCCACACTTGCCCCTTTTCTTCATCTCAGCTCAGCAATTGCTGTTTTCCAGACTTCCTAGTTGTTCTCCACTGAGGTGTCAAAGCTCCTTCACTGATGTTTCTCTAATCCCACCCCACCTTCCTTGCTGCGACCAGGGAAACACATCCTGCACTCGGATCCCTCCTGCATCCTTTCAGCTCAGCCATGGGATTATTCACAGCCTCTTTCTTTCTCTGCTTGTTTCCTCCTGCCCCTTTTGTGCTGACTGCACCCAACCCTCCCCCTATCAGATTCTTCATTCTTATCCTTTCTCCCCACTTGTCTTCCATTCAAATGTGCCTGGCTCCGTTGGATGAGGGGTTTGCAGCCCGCACTGCTGCTTGACTGGGTGTGCTGGGAGCTGCCCTGTGCCCTTCTCCTCCTAGCTCACTCCTCCATTTCTGCAGCTTCTGATCTGGGGTCCCTGGTTGGCCTGTGGGTCTACACTATCACAAGCTGAATCCCACAAAGCAGCTTCACTGAATCCCTGCCACTTCATGCCTTGACGGTTGCTTGCTCACCTCCCAGAGAGGTTCGCTTCTGCAGACCCTGGGCTGTTGGAGCAGTGCATTGCCCTGCATCATCCACGCAGCACAACTAGCTCTAGGGACCATCATTAACTCTGGCTGCATCTGCCCCGCCACAAAAGTTGACCCATGCTCATAGCCACCATTCCAGCACCCTTTCCTACCCTGGGGTCCCTGTGCCCTTCTCACCCTATGACCAGCTTGCTGCCCTCTGGAAAGGGTTCTGAGCTCCTCAGCCCCATCGGCATTGGGAAGGGATGGCTGCTCAGCCCTGCAGCCCCGAGCCTCAGCACTCTGCTTCCCCAGCAGCTCTTTCTTTGTCTCCCTCCTCTCTGGGTCTTTTTATGGCTGCTGGAAATGCAGAATGCTCTTCTGTCTTGCTTGCTAGGGCTAGGTAAATTATTTGTTTAATAGGCTTGGTTTATTTTTTGTAAGCTGGCAGAATAACTGTGAATCATCAAATCTCCCTGAATTCACTCCACACAAGACACCAACAAAAGGATTCATTGTGCAGCGCAGTAATCGGAGTGTAGCTGGGGCTGGACAGAGGAAGCACACAGTGGGCCTGGCTTCCCAAGAGGCTGTGCTCACAGGCATTGCCACACGAGCACTTGTATGTGCTGCTTTGAAAACTCTCTGCTGACAAAAGCGTATGGGTCTTTTCATGACACAGGTTCCAAACTGATCTTTCTTACTCAAGCAGAAACCCCCTGGAAAAGAGCCTTAAATAGCATTGCTGCTTCTGATGGAATGAGCAGATTTTCCCTGTTTTTTCCCCTTTTTTTCCTAGTTGTTAACAAAAAAATGACAAATCTGCTCAAGTGCAGCCCCTCTCTCAAAACAGCTTCTGGATGAAATCAAAGAACCCTGAACTCCTTAAGGTCAGACCCTTAATCTGCAAAGTGGGTTTCCCTCTCACTGGTCCCCCATATGTCACACCCCTATCTTGCAAGGGGCTCTGCACCGAATGTTTCTGTTGTTATTTGCAAGGCTCTGTTTCTGCAGAAATGGTGCCCACACGGAAGAGATTTCCCAACATGTACACCCCTAATTTAGCTGCCTTGGATGCCAGCTTTCTCACTCGAGAGAGAGGGGAGGCTGCTCCCATGGGTGCTGGGGCCCCCGAGCCTGTGCCTGCCTGGTGCGAGGCTCCCATGAGCCACTCCTCAAGCTGCCTCGTCACTTGGAAATCTGTACCTTTGGACAGTGGTGTAGTCAGATGCCACTTTGGTTTGCAGTCAATTCTGTCCCCTCAGCACTCACAGTTCCACACCCTGGGGGGGGAAATGTAGTGCTAGAAAACACACTTTCCAGGGGAGTATTGAAGAGAAGCCAAAGCGGTACAGCAGTGCCTGGGGAGGCTGCCCCAAACATGGGGCACCTACAGAGCCCAGACTTTTGCATCGTGTTTTTTCCAAATACGATTTTTCCCAAACAAATGTACTTCAGCAATTGATCCAGGGCCAGCATTAATATAGAAATGGATTACAGAAGGAAAAATGAAGTGCTACCTCCACAAGCCAGCTTACTGACATACCACGAGGTGATGCTCTGTGTTACCCAAAGCAGGAGTTTCTCTCCTCAAAATGGCCTTTTATGTGTGTGATGTGACGGGCCTTCTCCTGGGGCTGGAAAACCAAAACCAAACTTGTGTTTGTCGCTCTGAAAAACAGGGCTTGCTGTTTGGGGACTTGGAGCTTTCCCAATGCAGTTTAAAATACAGCACCAGTTAAAAAATACTCCAGCTCGAGCCAAATGGCCTTTGAGTTAAATGGGTGCCATAAACCTCTCCCTTGCCACTGTACTCATGTTTATTACTGCTTTTGTGTTGATAAACCCATTGTGGCTGGATGTTGGCCTGTAGGTACAGCTCAGACGTGTGGTCATGGGGGCGAGGGGGAGCTGCAAGGGGTGGTGAGGACACGGGTGCTGTGACGGTGCCCACCCGGGTACCTCCGCTGTCAAATCCACTATATGGGTTAACAGCGTAGTATCTGATACTTCAGCCTTGGAGAGCAGCTTCCAGCCCGGCGCCCTGCCGCAGTACAGAAACTGACTCGTCTGCAGGCAGCGTGTGCCGCGGCTGCGAGAACGCTGCAGAACGAGATCCCAAACCTCCCCTTTGGGAAACGGGGCGATGTGGAGGCCGCAGCGCATCCGTGCTGCGCCGGGGTCAGCGCCACCGCGGGGAGCACTGCGCCTGGGGGCGCAGGACCGTGCGCGCCGGTTAACGGAGCTGCGGGACCGGAGCTGCGGGATCACAGCTGCGGTACGAGCCGGGCCCTGCTGAACCGGGACCGGGGCTAAGGATGGGGAGGCGGCAGCTCAGTCTCTCCCTCCCTCCTTCCCTCGACGGAGCCTTCTGCGTGCCCCTTTCCCACCAGCGGCCCCTCCGCGATGGACACCGCGCCCACAGCCACCGGACCCCGCCGGGAGGAACAGAAAGGGGCGCGGGAACGCGCGTCCCGCCCCGCCCCGCCCCTTACGGCGGCCC
>JANHGB010015959.1:0-12095 GCA_026283785.1 Coracopsis vasa | reverse complement strand
AATACTTTTATGTATTGTAGTTATGTCCTGAATAGTAGTAATAGTGGAATCATCTGTAGATGGACAAATCAAAATTAACAAGGCACAATGGTCTGCTAAGAGTTAGAGCACTATTTCACAGAGTCACAGAATGGTTTGGGTTGGAAAGCACCTTAAGATCATCCAGTTCCAACCCCCCTGCCATGGGCTGGGACACCTCACACTAGACCCATGTCGCCCAAGGCTCTGTCCAACCTGGCCTTGAACACTGCCAGGATGAAGAAAGACCAAGATACATTCTAATCTGGTGTTATCACTGAGGAAGATTATTATTTGCAGCAGGAAAAAGAAGGAAAAAAAAATCAAATACTTTCTTTTTGTTTGTTTTGTTTCAAGCCTTTGGCATCAATACTTTTGTCTCCATAAACCATCTGGAGTCTTCTCACTTCCTACCACAAATGAGATAAGCACATCAATGCACAGCAAAAATAAGAAGCACTTATGGGAAGTTTTCCTGAGAACAAATTTTCTCCCAAACTCAACAGCAGATCTGCACATACGGAAGGGGGGAAAAAAGATCATTTGATTATAAGACTGCAAATAAAACTACCAATGGTTTAGACCTAAAGGGAATGAAGTTAACCTTCGGAAACACACAAGCGCTTAATCCTTGGCTTTTCTTGACAGAAATCACATAAAATGGCAGCCAAAAATAAACTAATTCACATTTCTTATTGATGCCTGCACAGAGAAACGAACTCTCTCTGGCACAAAAGCTTCTCCTCATCAAGCACTGTAATACAGTTTCATCCCAAAGAAACAACAGCCAAAATTGTTTCAAGGACAAGGCACGTATTTCTTCCCTTATGCTTAAGAACAAAAACAATGCCCAACTGTTAGGTTTATGAACAGCACCAGGCCTCAAGCTCAAACGAAAAACTACAGTCAGCAGGCCCTCCTGCTAAACTGACACAACAATGCTGTGAACAGATTCCCCTCTGCACTAAAAGCAGAGATCAATGGAAAGGGCAAGGAACATACAAGTAACTAAGTGAATGCATAATTTAACGTTCAGGGTCATGTATTTTTGCAATCTTTACACTGCCCAGGTCCAATTTAAGTCATTTAATAAAACAGAAAGATATACTTGCTACTAATATGCGACTGCATCCATCTATGCCTAAATGTTTAAACATCTCAGCTGCATTAACTTTACAACCCATTTGTAACTTTGCTTCTAAAACAGTGACTATAATTTATTTATTTGTACTTTCTGATCTTCTCATGCTGCCTGGAACACCTAATATCAGTCCTGCCCACTTTATTTCCTTTTAAAGGTCTTTTCTAGAGCTCCATATTAAAAATTGATTTGCATGATGATAATAAAATGTTTTTAAATGCACTAAATATTAGTGAGATTTTAGTGACTAGTAAACCTGGTTTAATTATTAAGCATTCAGTTTTTGAGAGGACATTTCCCTGCTCTGGGGCCTTACAATGGATTCTTTAAAATAAAACTAGGGTCCCACTCCATTTCAAATGAAACAAACCACAGTCATAAGAGCAGCTGCTGCTACCCCTCAGCTACTCCTTAGTACACAGAGGGCATGCAACTATCAGGAGATTAACAGAACAAACAACAAGAAAACAAAGCAAAATAGTAAATTATTTCACTGGCTATCAGTGCCTTTTTTTCCCTAAGTAGTTCCAGAAGTCTCCATTACATACTCTTTTCCAGCTTTGCCTTCCCAAGAGTTCAGCACTTCACTTGCATGAGTGAAGTTGGATTCTTCAGGTCTTGTAGAAGCCCTGAAAGCCACTTAAGGATGAAGGTAACTACTCAGCTGTGCTGAATTGTGTCCTTGCTTTGTAATGACCAAGTGAGAGTGCAGAGAAACACAATGGGATGATTATAAGCTGTACGCTTTTCCATGCAGAAAGAAATAAGCCCCAAATTTAATACCTGGAAATCAATGAGACAGCTTTCTGGAAACACGGAACCACGCTTACGCAATTTATAGAGCAGAACTCGGGTGTGTTTATGCCCTCCTCCTGCATGTGTATGACTTCCAGTGTCATGAAAAAGCCTAAGCAGCAGTAACAAGTTCCAGTTATTACACATAGTACCAGGAAGGCATATTAGAAAACTACTTTTTTTTATTAATCATTTTTACTGAGCTCAAAGCGTGACAGCTCTGTATTTGAAGGAGAAAAGAACAACATGCTTAAGTATCAATTAATCACTCTGACAAGTACTACACTTCATAAAAATCTTCAAGCTTCCTGAAATGCAGCTACATTTGCACAAGTTTTCATCCCACAGACAGCACTGAATTCCCCTCGCTCCTTAATGCACGTATTTTTTGCATCTAGTTTTTGTTTGCCTGGATTAAGAAAAGACATCAAAGTGTCTCAAGCTTGGGTCCAACCACACACACAATTTGGTCTTTAGTAAAACTGCTTCCTGTATACTGCAGGCCAGCGTTTGTTTACCATTGTCACCCATCTGTACTTTCTCTTCCATCATGAAAGACAAACTGCTCTGTGAAATCTACCATCAAATCCAATAGGGAAAAATCAACAGGGATAGCAGGACCTACGGATATTTAAATTTTCTTTTAATCCTGATGTGGTAGCAGCTAACTTATGGAAGTGATAAATGCACATAGTGTATATTGAGCTAATTTCCTTAAAACAGTTCACAGTCACTGCAAAAAGTTAGGACTAGCAGAATTCAGCCTCATATAAGCAACCATTTTAAGTGTTACTGGAAATCTATCTTGAATGAATTGTGGAACATTTGGACAATGTGTACACAATGGAAGCAGCACTCCACAAGTGCACTGAATTCAGCTTATTGTAACTATTAATATCATTATAACTATTAATAATATTTTTATTATTAGCAGAATTAGCTAAGATGCCAAACAAGAGTTTCAGAAATGCCAGCATCACACAGTAAAAAATTATCCAAGTGTCATTCAATTAAGTAGCTTATTTGGGCTTTGTCCTGATGAAAGTGTTTATGGTGGATTACTTGTCACACTGTAGTAAAATGCATTAGAGAAAATCTTCATCTATAGACAGTTCATGAAGATACGTGTGGACTGAAACTGAATCAGAAAATATACTTCAAAGATTCTTGAACTCCCCATAGTCCAGCCCTTGCAGTGCTGTCTGCTTCTGGAAATTTAAACAGGTCCATGGAATGTTTTAAAGCACTGTTCTGCTTTTACATTCATGAAAATCCAGATCAACTAAAAGGTTTTAGGAAGTATTTTATTGTTATTTATTACATGTATAACAAAAAGTAACAATATTTACAACATAGTTCTAATATCAAAGGCATGATTTTTGCTGGAAAGAAGCAGACTATCATCCTATTTTGCATGCAAATAATGGACCTCCATTAATGCTGGAGCAATTCCAAAGACCAAAAAACTGACAAGCTACATAGCTTCTTTTATTATTGCTGGGTTTTCAGTCATGAACCCTCTTCCCTCACTGCACTGTAATGTGTATTTGTAACAGAACATTTGACAATAATTTCTGACAGATTACTAGTTTTAGGGTTCATGGGACCTAGGCTGGAAGTTACAGCACGATACCACAAAAAACACAGCTCAGAAGAAGAGCAAGTACAAAAAACTTTAAAGCAGGTTTTAAAAATAATGACAGAGCTACTTCACTACAAAGCAAACAAGGCCTTCAGATCTTTCTACTAGAGTGAGATATCACTAAGCATCAACTTCCTACGGCCAAGAGTCATGTCTATCAAGACATCAAAAGTGTGCATTTTTCTCACTTGCAATAGATTTTTCTACTTCCTTGCAAAAAGGCGGAAGTTTTTGCTAGTGACCATGCACTCAGCTTCTTCCTCCAAAGAGCAACATTTTCACCAGGCTTCAAATAGTACTACATCACTACAAAAAGACACTAACCACAGCACATCATTATTTGATATAGAGATAAAATTGTTAAGACTCTACATGACCTGTTCATTTAGCTACTGAAATTCTTGAGGAACAAGATCTTCTTCATGGATGATAAAGCTTTTTGATTTAGTCTCACTTCTGGTCTTCACTGCTTCCTTAGCTTCAGCTACTCAGGTTCCATGAATAAGAATTAAATAAGAGGGAAAAAAAATCTGTTATTTTAAATAAATGCTTATCATTGTATCTATGATAATCCACTGCATTTCTTATAAGCATCAAAGCTATGTTAGCTTAAGGAGCACGACCGGCAGCTCAGGCAATAAAAATAACCTATCAGATAAAAATAAAGAATTGCTTTTTCTAGAGACTGTAAGAACTACCTTGACAGGCAGGACAACATTCACATTCTTTGCGCTGCAAGAAGGCACATGAGTTTGCTCTAGAAGTCAGTCAACTTCTAGGCACAAAGTCAGTAACACATACGCATTCTTCCGACACAATACACTGACACTACTTGGTTTCCCAAAGCACACAGTCAGGAATGGATCCAAAGTCCATCTGAGTGTTTTGTAGATACCTAATCCTAGCCTTGGACAGCACCCCACTGTTATCCTCAAGTGCTCTGTAACAAACACTAAGTAGCAGCAGCTTTTGCCTTCAAGCTAATAACTGATTATGATTATAAAGACATGTAGTCCCACACCAAATCCAGCCACTTCTGACAGAAGACTTCTCTTGGCTCCTTCACTTTTATACTCCTTCTGGACAAATAATACAGTGCATTGCTAAACTCAGATGCAATTCATCTGCAATGTGAAAACCTGTATGTTCATAATCTCTCAACTGCCTGCTTAGCTATTGTAATGTGCCGGATATGAAATTAATGTGGCCAATACACAATATTTGCTCTTACTCTTCACTTGTGACAGGAAATTGACATTTCAACAGGCAAGCTGAATCATCTGAACTGATGATGCAATGCCTACCTATAAATGATTTACACAAATGGATTTAAACAAATTAGGTGTGTCCACTAATACACAAGTTTGAGGGAAGTGATGCTTTTATATCAGGCCAGAGAAGTGCTATATGCCCTTTGGTGCTATTTTGCTATTACTTAACAAGCCCACGGCAGATTTGACCACTTTACGTGCCTTTTGTCTGCTTCCGGATGAATCTCAGTGGCTCAATTCTGCTATTATCTAACAAGCACATTGCAGAATTGATCACTTTACTCTATTCCCCTTTCCCTGCATTTAGATAACTCTCTTCTTTAGTCACTTCCTCCCCCCCCTAAATGTTAGTAGGAACAAGAAATTCAGAACAACACGCTGCCAGCAGCTGCCATTGCTGCCTGACCAAAATACAGAAAGGCAAAACTACGGCTAATGAAGAAGTCAGGCAGGAGCAGCTCTGGCATCAACACAAATCAGTTTATGAAAGGCAACGAGACATACCTACAAGACACTGAGACGTTTGTGCTTTCTGGCTTCTTTTCTTGCCTCCTCAGGACAAGGACAGAGGAGAAAACAGAGACAGAACCCTACATGTCATAGGGAACAGTTTCTCCTTCCACAGCTATGTTCTGGCTTCTTCACTACTTTCATGTCTCCACAAAGAAGGGGATAAACTTATGAAATTAAACTCTGAGAATGAGCAAGAATGACTCTGGTTCACAATGTCAGAAGCTACACAGCCGAGAACTTGGCAACTTGTATTAAAAAAATACAATTCAAAAAGAAAAAAAGAAATCACACACTTATTTGTTGTGCTCTCCCTATAATGAAAAAAGGAGTTAAACAGCTACAAAGAAAGGGAAATGGGAAAAGAAAGACTGAGGTCTACAAACAGCAACTGAGCTTTTAATGATAAGTCACATCCACAGCTCGCAATTTAAGAGTCTTTACCAATATGCTCCTTTCTTTAGCTCCCTTGATGAAACAGGCACAGCTCAAAATTCCCCTAAAATCAGCCTTAAACAGCAAAATACCCCAAAACAGGCAGCCAGAAGTATTTAAACAGACGGATACAGATGTTTTAGAAGTCAGCAGAACTCCATCCCTCCTTTGATAGGAAGGGGCAATGATATTCACAGAACATATTTGGCTATGTTTAATCTGTATTTGCTTTTATGGAACCTGCAACGTGAACATTAAAAACTACACTTTACTGCAAACACAATCTGCATTGCTAGTGATATATCCACCTGATTCTGATAATTTGCTTGAATTTTGGAAATAAACTTCCATCTTCTTCAGATGAAGTTTCATCCCAGCTTGTAAATTTTGATGTGAAGGGAAAAGAAACAGCTTCGAGTATTGCGAGCTGTTAAGCATAGGGTGCATGGATGGGGGAGCAGAAAAGGAGCTGCAACAGAGCTTTGATCAGCAGCCTGGGAGACACAAGTGTAGAGAAAGCTCAGAAGTAAAGTGCCAACTGAGCTCAAAAAGCTTCCTTCTTCACCTTTCGAAAGGGAAGACTCATAGTAGAAATATCTAAAGAACACCAAACTGTCATGCAGTCTAAGTACAGGATTCATCACAATAGAGGTACTGCGTTTAACAGTACTGGTGGCACCTAGAGGGAAAAGGAAAAAAGAGAAAACACTTATTGTATTTGAAGCACGGAAGTTCTGATTAGGGAAAAAAAGACCTCCCCAATTTCGAGGCTTGCCACGCAGCAAAGAAAGCATGGGAACAGCTTCTTTGCAGCTGTGAAGGCAAAATAAATCTGACCAGCACTCTGGGCTTTGGCCAGTTTCTCCCTGCTGGTCACTGACTGCTCTCCAAAAAAGTGAGCAGGGTGACAAATCAGTGGAAAAGATTCTTTGCCACTCCTTTAAAAAAAAAAAATAGAAATAAATCAAAATATAAAGACAACATGAAAGGGAAGATAAGCTTCCTAACCTGTCTTTTCTAAGTTACAGACTTGGACCAATTTGCACAATGTGGCGAACATCGGGAGTACAAATATCCACATAGGCATAATGTTACAAAACCTTCTCTCATCCGACACACCCAGCTGTGGTAATGCACTCCCGAAACTGGAAAAGGACAAGTATCAAACAATAGTGAGAAGTAACCTTGTCTGTAATCACACTACTACTGGCTGCTGCCACAATATTACCTATTTCTTGTACAGGCAGTCCAAGAACAACCTGGGGAAGCAAAAAGCGCTAGAAGCAAAAGAACCCAGTGTCTTCTGTTCCAATTGAAGCTAGATTTTACATTTTGCGTACTTATACATGGAAAAGATATCAGATAGTAAAGAATTTTTACTGCCTGTGCTAGCATAGGCATATTCCACAGCTGAAAGTTGGCCATTAGACAAAACAAGCTTTGAAATAAGATGTGGTTTAGTTTCCTAACTGCAGGAATAATTAAACATTGGCAGAGCTTTCCAGAAGAGGTGACAGACACACCATGATCTAAGGCTAAGATAAGATCAATTTCTAAGAGAGATGTTTTAATCTTTCAGGAAAGCTCCACGGCCTGCAAACGTGGGGAAATCACACTGGATGATCACAGCAACCCATTTGGCTTTGGGACATACAGATCCGCAAAGTTTCAAAGACACCCAGAGAGAAAGGAATACTTTTACTGCTCTCAGGAAGTCTGTAGCACTACAGTTCCATATGACTGCAATAGTTAAATCATAGTCATAGAATGGTTTGGGTTGGAAGGGATCTTAAAGCTCATCCAGTTCGAAACCACCCTGCCATGGGCAGGGACACCTTCCATTAAACCAGGTTGCTCCAAGCCCCATCCAACCTGGCCTTGAACACTGCCAGGGATGGGGCAGTCACAGCTTCTCTGGGCAACCTGTGCCAGGGCCTCACCTCCCTCACAGTATGGAACTTCTTCCTGATGTCTAATGATATTCTGTGGTTCTATGATTTGAGTGTCAACCACTCACTTTGTTCAAAGCTCAGGAAATACTTGCTATGCAACGCAGAAATGACAGAACACACTGTCTAGGAAACACACAGGATCTTCAGGTACATCACAATTTACAGCTGGAGACAGCCTACTGCACTGCTTGCCCTACAGAAAGGACTCCCCCAACAGAAAACTGATCTCGACTATAGAGGGTTTTTGTCTTTCTGTATATTACATATGCAGTTTGTCTGTTGGCATCAGCTGAACATTTCCTATACAACAAATATACAAGCAGCAGGGGAGCCTCTGGGTTTAGCAACATTTCAGTTCAACTCTTGGTCAGCAGCAGCCAAGTTCAACTTTATCCAAGACAAAGGGTCCATCTAACCCAAACTCCCATCTCTACAACCTGCAGTCCTTCTTCCAGTTGCTTGAACTGCTTGTTGAGATTCTGTTGTTGCTGCTTCTTCATTCTACTGTTGCTCCCTTCATCTGTTTATCATCCCACAGCATCACAAAGTCATGGAACCTACTCAAATTTTCTCCTGGTCCTGGCCATCAAGGGAAGGGTGTAGCACTTCCCTCCTAGGAAGAGGAGGGAAGCTTGACAGAAGTGAGGGTAAAATACTGACAAGCATGGAGTCTGCTATCTACCCTCTACATACCAACATGGTCTTGTACACTTCCATCATAACCCCACCTTAAGTTATAGCTTCTAGACACCGAAGAGTCCTCTCTATGAAAACTCTGACCTTTGACCTTGGGGAAAATGCCAATAAAGGCACCTCTGACAAATACTGGCTGTGATCCATGTGAGATCTTTCACAATAAATATTACAGTGTCTCAAGCTAATTACATAAGTATGATATGGAAACGATCTAATGCTTAGAATACGCCTCTGGATGAGGGCGGCTGTCATTCATAAGCAACAATAGCTTTCGCCTCAACTTTCCGTTTTTTTTCCTTCAGTGCAGTCAGCAAACACAAGATGATTAAGCTGACACTATGAAAATCCAAGTGGGCTGTGTTTGACAAAGGTGCCCTCGCTCAATGAAACCGAACTGTCACAGGATAAGAAGGACAATTCATCTAAGAGTTAATGACTGATTAACATAGAAAATAAGAACTTGGAACAATTGGCCTTTTTCCCAGAAAAGAAAGATCAGCAGTGGAGTCCCACAAGGATCTGTTCTGGGATCAGCACCTCCAGCATTTTAAAGGAAAATCTGGCAAAGAAGCTTAACACTTAGATGACAGTTTGCTGACAATGCTTGAAGTTATTCAAGGTTGCAAAAGTGATGGCCAAAGATCTGAAGATGACCTTAATAATACTGTTTAAGTGGGCTGTAAAACAGCAGATAAGATTAAATGTAGATAAATGCAAAGTGATGTACAGTGTAAAAATATATATATATTAAAAAAAAATCTAAATTTATATACACAAAGACAAATCCTGAACTAGCTATTACCACTTAAAACAGGGATTGTGGAGTTACAGTAGTTCCACAGAGGTGCCAACTCAGGGCTTAAAGATCATCAAGAAAAAGCAGGCAGAAGCTTAAATAATAAAACCTAATAAGCTGTATAAGTTTACAGGGTGTCATAAGCTGAAATGCTGTAGCCAGCCCTGGTTTATTGGTCCCCAGCCCTGTTCCTCCAATTCTTGCATCACTGTCACCAATCAAGAACACACCTGCAAAAGCTGCAAAGAAAACAGCAAGAACAATGAAAAGGATCCAGTCACTTCTGTCTAAAACGCCTCTGGAAAAGTCACAAGCCAGAGATGGCAAATAAAAGAAAGTTCTCAACCCATAAGCCACACAGCACAACATGGGTTTTCTTTCTCATTGCCACTACCAATACAAGCATTAACAAACAAGTCATGAAACAAGCAGGTAGAAAGTTTAAAAACAAACAAGAAGTGTTTTTTCCACACAAAATGTGTTTAAGCCACAGGATGTTGTGGATGCTACAAACCTACACGGCTTCAAGTACTGATTGGACAAATTCACAGAAGAAAAAACCCACTGGGGGCATTAAAAACAAATTTCACCTCTAGATCCGGAAACCTGTGAGCCACAAATTACTGGAGGCCAGGAGAGGTATTTCCTCAATATACACTATGCTCTTCTCCAACAGCATCTGCTTTTGGCAGCTCAGAGAGGCAGGATACTGGGCTAGAGGGATCTTTAATGTGACCGAGTGCAGTCATTTTTATATTGTTACGTCGTTCATAAAAAACTGAAAACGTTAATCATATGTACATCAGAACTGTAAGCACAGCATGTTAAAGGACCGGATTTTCAGAGGCCTAAAGGTCACTACAGTGATTAACTACTACAGTCACTGTTTGACAAGTACTTTTTCCAACATTAGAGTAGCTTAGTCTCCCCCGACCACAAACTCATGTAAATGTATGGCAAACAAACTGTGAAATCTGAATTTAATTCAGCACGGTTCCCTGCAGCTGTGCACACTGTTACACTGGCACAGCTGAGGGCATTCTGCAGGTTTGGAAACAGCAAAGCTACTTAAATCAGAAGTGGCCCCAAAGGAAATATTTACCAAGCTACAAGCTGCATCAGTGGAAATGGAGTATCACACCGCCTTTTGCATCTCCGGAGGCCCTTTCCACCACATCCACACTACCAACTCCTGGTGTTTAAAGAAATAACGAATTATTGATCTTAGAAGACAGAAATGCTGTGAGTAAAGGGGTTCTTCTCTGAAGTTTAGGGACATCTCACACACGTTGAGTAGAAGCTTCCTTCAGCTGCAGAACTCCTTGAAGACTCCATTGCACTGCGTATCTGACAGCACATAAGGATCTGTTCCTGCAAGTCATACCAGGCTTCAGTCAGAGCACCCAAGCTAAAACCAGACTGGGAGAAGTTACCATTAAAAAGCCTCGTGCAGCTCAAAAACTGGGATTTCTCCATTTGAAGCCCTCCCCAATTAGTAATATTAATGTTGTATTGGTGAAGCTTCCCAAGCTCAATACATCACATGGCATGTAGCATGTTCCGTAGCCACAATCTGTAAAAAGTTCAGTTCACAACTACCAAGAATGGAAAACACTCTAATAATTTCCATATCTTAAGGTCCTTTCCAATCCTAACTATTCTATGATCCTATGTCAATACCATATAGAGTATGTCAGCACCCTGCTATTGTGTTTGATAGCTCTGCCAAACACTATCTTAATGGACGGCTGGGAAGAAACTAAGTCTTTTTGATTACTTTTTTTCCTGAATAAGGTTATTAGTGTTCTTTAATTGTTTCAGGAAGTGATGAGCATCCAAAGCAGCAGTTGGCTTAAGAAGGCACTAGAGAATAAAACAAAAAATTAAAAAATAGAGCTCTCTTCTTCCAGGACCCAGTGTGAGAAATCTGTATTCAAGAGATATCCACTGGTGACACCTAAGATACAAGTCTCCTATAACTAAAGGCAATGTAATGCAGCTTTTCTAGAAAAAACTAAGGAAGCATAAAGAGAAAAGAGTAAGCTTGTGCATCTGCAACGAGACGTGAACTTAAATACACCTTTGTGACAAGAAACAGCAAAGAACCTAGTTTTTCACCACCATGCTCCTAAAAATGGCAAAACAAAGCAATGAATTACTGCATCCTGGGAGTCTTCATACTTATGATACTTACTCTTCTTAAGAAAAAGAAAGCATTAGTTGTCATCTACATTTTTAAACTGCTGAATCTCATTCTACATTTTTCTCTCCTGTAAAACCAGAAATATCAAAACACACTGAAACAAAAGTTCAATATCTCTCGGGTCTCTCATCCCTGTAACCCTAAGCAGCAACCAGCAGATCGGTTTTTTGTGGTGGTAAAAGGCATCAGAGTGGACATACTGAACCTACACACTCTCACTTTGAACAATCCCATGCATTTTCAAGTATCTGCAGAGGTCTGTTCCTAAATGAAATATTTCTTGCTTTAAGATCTAAAAAATGCTGGGAAAGGTATGATACCTAACATCACTACGAGGAGCGACCTACAGAAGGTTACCAGCAAGAGGGATTCTGTAATTATTAACACTGCCAAGCATGTATCACAAACTAGATTTCACTGCATTCGCTTCTCCATGTGCACTCATGCCGGAGCCCTCACTCAACGCCACGCCGGCGGCACACCGATCCACCACCACCGCTCCATCTCTGACACCAGACCCATCGTCTCCTGGGGCGGGGGGGGAACATCTACCTGAGGAAGCGCATGTACCGTGAGCGGATGCTCGCAGGACGCCGCCTCAGCAGGCGCCGCCGCACGCAGCGCAGCCCCCCGCCG
>JANHGB010015951.1:19735-39436 GCA_026283785.1 Coracopsis vasa | reverse complement strand
GTTTGCCAACTGAATTAGTAGAGAGGTTAATAATCACACTTTAGAAATATTGACATAAGTTTAATTCCCTTTTCTGGATGAGGTTGCTAGTCAAATTAATTGGTGCCAGTCCCTAAGAAGAGCAAAAATAGTAACTTCATTATTTATAATAGCATTTCACAGAGATAACTCTAAATAGATGCAAAGACTATACTCTCAGAAAGTGTATGTTTTGCTACTGTAGCATGATAAAATTACATTATGCTTCTTCAGAAGACATGTTAGTATTATCTGTTTACAAGCAAAAATGCTGTTTCATACAGAAAAAATTTCAAGATGTGCCAAACACGTAAATCTTCAAACATTTCCCAAAGATATTGAATCACTTAAATTATCTTTCCTGCCTTATTGATACCCACAAATGCAAGTCAAAATGAAATTTTGTTTGTAAAAGTGTTCAGGCAAACAAACTTCATGTTGGTTCATAAGAAAGGTACTCAGAAGTCACATTGAAACAGTGACATTTGGAGTATGAGAGGGAAAACATAAAGAGATAAAGGGCAAGACTATGAAAATGCTGGTGTCTGGATATATTTACTCTTTATGACAGTCCCTAACATGTTCATATTTAGCCCGTCAGTACAGGATTTTATAGCATGTTTCAAACTTGCAGGCTTTGAAACACCCTTTGGAGACTGAGGGACAGTGAAACAAGCCCTACCCATAAAACATTTCTGTTTTGCAAATAAAGTTTTGTTTTCTCTGTACAGGGAGTATCTTCAGATTTTTTTTCTCTGGTGTCACACTGATGCCAGTGCATACCTTGTAAAATCAATAGAATCACTGTACACCTGAATGGCGCTTCAAACTTTAATTGTTGGGTTCCAAACTGTTGTATTCCTTATGTACTGATTCACATGCTATTTAACAAAAAAGTTTTAGTTCTGTAAGCTCTAAAGACAGAAGAGACCCTTGGGTCCCCTAACTTATCCTGCAGATTTAGGATAATAGAATTTAAAGAAATGCATTCAGGTATTTCCCTTTGAAGCCTAATAACTGGTGAGGCATGCGTATGCTGTGAATTCAAGAGAATTCATTTCTGGTGTGAAAATATGAAAATACTTAGGATCCAAATTTTTCCATTATGTTCTTTGTAACTACTGATTACCTTTACAATTTAAAAACTCTGACATTTTTTATATAAGTTAAGTTCTACACCATGAACCTTCTTTTGCATTTTTACGTCAGGTTAAAGATCAAATTAAAGATACGCTTTGTATACAGAATTTTCTGCTTATGAAGACGCTTAAAAAATAATCAGTCTTTTGTTCGCAACATATAAAGAATGAGTTTATAATTATGTAAATTTATATAATCCCTGAATTATATAAGAATTTATTTTGAAAAGAACACTGCAATTTATTTAGTCTAAGCACCTGCTCAAAACAGGGGTATCTTTGATATTGCTGACCACATTGGTCAGAGTTTATTTAGCTAAGTTTTGAATATCTTGAAAGAAAGATCCCACAGTCTCTTTTGGCAGCCTATTTGAATGTTTGCTCATTTTTTTTTTTTTATACCTATTGTGCAAGTTCTGCAACTTCCTCCTTTTAAGACATTCTCTCTAGTGATGAAATCATGTTTTAGGTTACTTTTTACACTTTCTCTGATTTCTCAAGAACTTGAAAAAATTTCTGGTCACCAGAACACTAATGCTCTGTTACTTGGATGACTAGTGCTGTAGATGTTGCTAAATCACTGAACTGCCTGTATCCTTCCTGTCTGCATCCTTCTTTTTGCCATTATGTCATCATAGATGCATTTGTTGTGTTTCATGGCCACTATGATTGTCATAGCCTATTTGAGTCATTGTTCTTGGGGGTACGTAACCCATAACCCACCACAGTCTGTAGTCACTGACTTTAAATATATAGCTTTGTCTTTTTGAAAACATTTTCTATGGAGGCTCCCAGTTATTGAAAAAATCTGGGATACTTCAACATGGCCACAGAGATTCATTACTATTCATCACTTAATTAAGTCTAATTTCATCAATAGCATTTTAAAATACATCTTATTTTCAAGAGTAGCAATTTTATAGTTACTTCCAGCTCATTCACAAAAATATTCAATAGCATTTTTCCCTGAATCCTGAGAAACATCAAGTAGAATCTAAACCCATGTTGATTGACATTAATGATGTTCTTATAATTCAATTCTCTATTGACTAAATCCTAAATCAACATTTTCAATATTTTCCTTTGGTCTGATGCCAGTCTAAGTAACCTATAATAAGCACAAGACTTGTTTTTAAATAGTCATGTTTGTCCTTGTGCAGTCTTCTGAAATTTACCGATTCATCTGTGACCTAACTGTCAGTATGATTTTGTAAATATTACCAACACATTGCTTTCCATGTTACTGTAATCTGTGGGTCTGTCTACCTTTTGTAACCATAATTGAAAACGGAAATATTATTTTTCCAATAAAAAGTACACAAGGTATTAAAAGAAGTCTATAGCTATTCAGACTGCTTATGAAAAACAATTTGGCTATGCTATGATGCTGAATATAAATATTTTAACAAAATTCAGTTAAGTAAAAGGTATGTACTTCAGCTTATCTGTCAGATCACACAATTATATGACATGTATTGCTACCCATAATAAGAAGCATTTTTGTACCACTGAATACTTTATAAACTGGGCTGTGACACAATACTTTATAAACTGGATAGTGATACAAGGCAGAATGAATGTTATTTTGCTTAGTTTATAATTTGATCTCCTTAGTTTATGTTCAATTTTATGACTTGAAATTATATTACTGAAGAATTATGTAGTCAAAAATTTTAAACTAATCTGCACTGAAATAAATAAAAGTTATTTTTTTTTACATTAACTGTTTTAGTATATATTCATTCATAATTGTGACACTTTTATTAATGACTTACTTCAATATAAAACCACAGAAGCTCAGAGGTCTAAATTTGAGTGTCTGCAAGATACTAGTACTTCAGAGAAGTCTTACTCTACAGGAAAAATCTTAGAGACATTTGACTATTTCCCCATGGTCATTATTTCTTAACCAGCCTTCTGGTTATCATCAGCAAAATCAATCCAGAACTGGGTGGAAAAGAGAAAATTTTTTTTGCAATATCAATGCTTAGAGTTTTATCTTTACGTGTGGAGAACAAATGACAGTTTGGGTGTTTTAGGGTCCCAAATAATATCAAAATTTAATATTCTTAATTAGGGAATAGCAGAAGTTCTGGTTCTGTGGTGTCCTACTTCCTGGTGACTTCCCTGGCATCATGGAAAGAACTGACAAGAATTTGTGGAATGTGTCTGGCTCATCTAAGAATGAAAGATAAAATGAGCGTGCAAATTGTTGTTCCCTTTTGCTCTTGCTAAAAGAATTTGATAACCAAAGACTTGTATCTTTGCAAGTTTTGAAAACAAACTGAGTTTCAACCAAATTTGTTTTGCCAATGAAGATTTTAGCTCTTCATTGTGACAGCCAGTTAGATTGAAAAGGAGAAACTGAAATATGTGGCATATTTGTGCTAATATCCAGTGATTTTTCAGGAATATTTTGTGTATTTGATAGCCATGGCATGTTATTACTTCATTATACTGCTATGCTGTATTTGACTGTTGCCTGATTATGTGAAAGTATGAAAATTAAGAGAAATTTCATAAAGAAAGATTATGCTACTGAGACCTACTTCCATTAGTACAGTATTGTTCCTAGTTATTAATTTTGCAGTTCAAAAAGATTAGGAGAAGGTTTTCTGCTTAATTGCAAAGACTGCAGAGGTATTTCTATATTCTGCAAAATGGAAAGCTAGATGGTTTACTCCTTACAAAAAGAAAGATAAGGCTGCTGGATGCAGCCTAAAGGATAGGCAAGCTAAAAACTTCAGGAAACTAAAGGCTGTCTAAATGCCTTGAATATTCCAAGTCATTAGCCTGTTCAGCTTAAATTATTTAATTTGTCACTGAGGACCCCTAACCAGAAAGACTTAATACATCTCTTTTTTTCAGGTAAATGTTTTATAATTCAACAAAATACAAATTTGTATTACAGTTAAAATGCATCGTTACCATTCATCTCCAATTTAAATTAATAATCGTATATTTTATGCAATCAGAGTAATTTTTAAGAATCAAGATGCTGAAATGAAATCAAATAGTGCTATCAAAATACTGCCAGAGTTGTGGCAGGTTTGGAAGCCAGTTCCCTAGAATATTGGATGAGGTATGTGCAATTAATCATCCTTTAATTGGCAAATGTGTCATTAACATAGATTTGTTATCCAAGGAAAGTTTTCACTACCTGTAAGTACCACCATTTACTGAAAAATAAGGTTTGCCTTTCATCTGGTCTACAAAAGAAGTAGTTTGTGATTTACAGTAGAACATAGTGTAGTAGTATAGTAGAAAATGGATATTTCAATATAAATTAGTTGTCCTTTATTGAAAATATTCTCATAAACAAATGATATATAATAAAGGATACAATTAACTCTTACAATACAATAATAACTGTATATAGTTTTCTAATTTAATTGAAAACAAATCTTCAACTGGGATACTGGTTGCATGCTTGGTTCCTTTTTTACATGTGTCTGAGCAACACCTGGCTTTTGATATTGATATATTCATGGCTTTACATATTCAGTAGAAAACATCAGCACATGATCTTGCATCTGAATGCTGAATAAAATTAGTATTCAGTCAACCAATAATGAAGGGATATTGCCAGATGGATACTGCCAGGTGTTAGCAATTAATTATTGATATATTTTTGGGAATATTTAAAGGGATATTGAAATATGATCCTCCTGCATGACATTTCTGCACTATATTGATGGTTGCTGATTGTGTGAGTTTTCCTTTTCTACCTTAAAAAAATGTTCAAACCAGATCCTTCTGAAGAAATCAAAGACATCCCCTCTGGCAGGTTATTGTGACGTCTTGAAATCAGGGTTTAGATGAGGTGATTTCAGAATGCATTTGAAAAAGGAATAATGATCACACAGAAATGCGTTTTCCATTCTCCCCAGCTTGTTTGCAAGTCTTTCTCTGCTCTTCTCTGTAAACCTGCATTTCAATACCAGCCATAAGGACCTGAAAAAAAAAAAAAAAGGGAAAAAAAATCAAACCAATAAAAGCTAGTACAACCTCTTGTTAATAGTCCAATTATGGTTTTGAAATGTTGACGGACAAGTAGAAGTGCAATTTACCCAATCTATGATTTAGAAGATATGATGCAATAGTTCAGCTGACAACATTTAAGATTGATGCCTTCTGTTTCACAGAGTAGGGACAGCAGTAGAAGTCACCATAGAGACTTATTCATGCTGTACCAGTAATGCAGTGTTTATGAAGCCTGTCCTTGGTACCATAGCTCATTCTTTGCCAGCTCAATTTCAGAGTTGCAGCTGGATGGCAAACAGCAGTGACAGGGAGGGGTTTGTATTAATATTTGTCTATAACATCTAAGCTGTGGGAAATTAGATCACCTCAGGTTTCCAATCCAGATTTCCTGAAAATTTCCTGCAAATTTTGAAAGTTTTCAAGCTTGCGCTGAAGGTATCCAAAAGTAAGGAATTTTCTCAAAGCAGAACTGCCCTACTATGCCAATATATTGGAGAGAAGTTAATCGCATGATCATAGTCTGGTTTTTTTCCTACTCTGGCTCACACCATTTAATGTAGAAATTAAGCAGTAAGCAAAAAATATCTGAAGCAATATGGGACCATATGAGATATGTTTCTCATCATATATGTATGCATATGATGATGATGATAATGCTAGTGACATGTAAATGCAGCAGAGGCTTATTTGATGGATGATTAGAAAGCAATTCATCATTGCCTCTTTGATTACCTGCACTAAAATCCAATGGAAAAGTACTATAGGTAGAAATACATATATAGAGAGCACAGAAGGAATATTAAATCAGTATGCACAAGACTCATGATTGAAAAGACAATTTTAACATAGGCATTCATTTGCTTTTAAACATTTTGCTCTGCAACATTCAGGTTTCTTGATACAGCTTTTTATATAAAATCCACAAAAAATGTTTTCCTACCTCTTATAATTTAATTCATATGCATCCAGTGAAAAACCCTGTATGCACTTTGTGCTAGGATTAAAGGATATTTTAAAAATTTTAAAATTCACCTTGAAGTATCCGTGTTGTCATGGAAAAAATAATGTATTTAGAAAGTCATGTTTAAACCATATCTGATGTGAGATAATAATGGGGTTTTTTATATTTTTCAGCTGAAATGGCTGTGACTTGTAAGATTTAGAAAATGATCAATTTTTAAAACTCCAAGACAGAAAAAAAAGAAGAAAAGTTTTATCTCTCTCAGACCTATAAAAATAGAAGAAACCACTTTCTCCCATATTCTGCTTTGCGTTTTGCTTTGGTTTGTTAGGGTTTTTTTAGAATATAAAGTACGAACTGGAAACAGATCTTGTCATAGCTTGTCTATCTTGGTATATTGTGTATGTATGGATGAAGATTTATTTACTTTAAATCAACTTCATTCACTTCTGCCTGATGATAGTCAAGGCTACTACATGTAGTTGCCTTGAAATGGCATACGTAGAATTTTTAAACCAAGAATATATGCTAATATATTGTCCTGAATTGAGATTTTTAATGCACAGTAGAATGAAATTATTTGAGATTTGCTTTCAGTAGTAGGACAAATTATGACACTTCTGCAAAACAATATTAACAAAATTACTAGATAATAAGAAAAGTTAGACCCTCAGATGAAATTTAAAATGTGACAGTGAACCAAAAGCAACATTAAGAGAGTTTGATTTGAATATGCAAATAGTCTTCAGAAAAGCGACAAGTGAAACTATGGCAACATGACTTAGAAACCTTTGTGTCATCTACTGACTATAATTAATGGAGATATCCATCTCATAGATAAAGGTAATTAACTAACGTAAGAGGTTTATCCAGCTTTATTTTTAAAGAAGGTTTACAAAAAAAAGCATGAAACCAGTTTTTTCATAAAAAGCCTTATCGAGTGCCCATTAAAGCCAATAGGACTCCTTCCAGTGATTTCAGGCAGCTTTATTTCCAGTCTTGTAACAAAATATCAAGGCATTCATAGAGAATACAATCTGGCACCAGAATATTATTTATTTTTTTTTTGTCAGGCAGAAGTTTTACACAGTAGGCTGACTCTAACTGCTGAGCTGTTAACTGGCACTGCAGGTTCTTGAGAAAAGGGTTTAATCATACTGGTACCACCATTTGTATCCTTACCACTGACTCACTCACGCATGTTACTGTGACACTAACTTCCTTAACTCTGAGAAACCCATGGTAACAGTGACTTCAATAACTGCCTGCCTAATTTTCTATGCAAAATGCATTGTTTAGGCTAACTTGTGTTTGGAAATTCAGTTGTTAGCACAAGCAATCCATAGTTAAGGAACTCAGTTGCCTTGCATACATGTTTCCATATGATCACATATTTAGTGTAGCATGCATACAGTGAAGATTCAAAGTGAATATAAAAGTCTCATATATTGCCACACTAGAAAAAATAAATCCAGAGATACTTAAAAATAATTGATTGACACTGAAATATTGATTTTTTTTGTTTTGGCTGATTTATTAAGTTATGCAGTAAGGGCTAAAAAGTCAATAAGTCAGTGTACCTGATGAGTGAAGCTGAGCTTGGAAAACTAAAGGAATTTAATTAATATGTTTCTTGATTAGTTTCTTTTACTGGTTATTAATGCATAGGCTTTTTTCTTTTTGGTAATAACAAAATTTCTGCTTTATAGGTGAATAAAAAATAACCCTAAAATTACAATTACTTACGTATCTATTAACTACTCCTTGTTTTTCCCTCAGAATAACTAAGATGCTTCAATTTTGCTTCTATTTGTCCTTAATAGAATTGTTCTCTTAACTCTGCAAATTCTCCTTCACTTAGGTTTCTTAAGCAACATAATTTGCTTCAGTACTCTTCTTGCACACATTTTGACATTTGTCAGCTGGTAAATCAGACCATCTAGTAAATGTAAATGAGCAATCATCACTGAAAAAACCTCCTTCCTCCCTGTTGATCACTCGTGGATGGATATGTTCTGTATTGTAATGCAGGCATTGATATTTTGCTTGTGATATCATGTGTCTGAAAACAATGCACATCTGAACAGTGCTTCACTCTATTTTGCCATTTTCATGGGGGTTTTTTGGTTTTGTTTTTGGGGTTTTTTTTGTGTGTGTTTTTTTTTTCTTTTTTTCTGATTTTCTAATTACAGATCAGCCTCTATTAGTCTGCCTGATGAAAGCAAGACTGTTTACTGTTCACAGCAGTGTTGTCTCTCTACTTATATAAAATTCATTCACACTAACAGAGTGGTGTCAAAACAAGGCCTTTTACCTCCAACAATTTCTTTTGGCACTTCCACAAAAGTTAAGCTGTTTCCTTAAAAAACATCCCAGGGAAAAGTGGCCTATCTTTATCCAAGAGTTATTTCCGGTATTCTCAATATCCAGACAGACACCGTAAGAAAAAAGTGGGAACCTCCAAACTGTAGCTTTATAATGATTTTGAATGCTATCAACACAAAATTAAGAACCAGTATTAGTTAGCAAGAATTAGAGCTCTCTTTTATTGTCAAGTTCAGTTAAAATCTAACTGGAGCCATTGTTTGCAGTCTTGTGTGTTATACTTGCCAATCTTTCGGGAGGTGGGGGGATAAAGCACAGCATAAACAGCAGAATAAAGCCAAATGTGGTATAAACTTCACATATCAACATCTGAAAACTATTGTCTGTAAAAATATAATGTTCATAGCAAAAATTCATTGGTTTGAGGAGAGGAATAAATGACTCATATATATATGTCTCTCTCTCCCCCTCTCTCCTCTTATTCTTGTAATTAGGAGACAATACTGAGATGCTGAAGAACATTTTCGGCAATGGAAATTTACAGTTTATAAATATTTCACACAACCAAATGATTATACTTGATTAATTAGCTTTCAAGAAGCAAGTTGAAAATCATGAAAACATCAACAAAACCTCTCTGAATAATTTCTCAAAGAGAAAATCAGTAATCAGAAATCCCTTTTAAAACATCAGTATTACAAATTACTGGGGCTACCTACCTAACTGTAGTGTATGTGTTAAAAAGAAGAGAAAATTTCAGTATTATTTTGATGGCTATTTTACATAATAAAATACCTGTACTTACCCTGTGAGAGAAAAAACACATCTTTACCAGAACATGAACATGAATGATCAGCACTTTTTGGGCTGAATTTTGATTTTAGTTCTAAATTATTTTTAAAATACCATCTGTTACATAGTCGGAGCCATATTCTGTCTTAAATTCACATCTGAAATTTCTTAAACCCTCTCAATATGTATGATAAATATTGGTGAAAAATATTGGTGAAAATTGGTGGTTTTCCGTCTATCAGGATGTTCAATATCCAGTGCACCATTCACATGAAAGTCCAGTAACAGATAAAGGTGATGTTAAATTCCAAGACACTACAATAAAGGTACAAGGGACATTTTTCTCTTGCTTAAAACAGAAATTTCAAGAATATAAATTACAAACAGGGTTGAGTTTACAGTGGTTTTGCTGCTGTTAGAAAATTAGTTTTAGAGAGGCTTAGTTCATATGCTTTGTTGAAGGCATATTAAATGTTAAAGACATGTTGAATGCACTTCAATCTCCAATTTTTGATTCTTTAAAGGAAAGACTGATGATTCCACAAGTTTGCAAAGAGAATACAATTCAAAGATAGTATTTTTGCGTTCCCATTGAGCCAGGAGCAGCAACATAAGAGGCAGGACCTTCAGCTGCACTAGCTAAAAGATTTAGCTTCCTAACTAAAAAAACAGTAAAAGAGGGCAAACCCCATTTATCTTAATGTAGAGTAAGAGCTACTCTCTTTTCTAATTAGTGAATAAATTGATTTTTAAATTTGCTAACACTGAAATGAATTTTCTTGATAGGGAGAGAAAGGAGAACGTAACACTTTGTAGTACATGCATACATGTAAAATCCTTTTTTTATTCTCAAGACGGAAAAATTCTGGTATAGGAGCAAAATACTTTCTGGCTTATGTAAGAGTTCAAATCTGGAAGAGGAGGCTTCTCTAGAGTAATGCCCTGTAAGACTGATGGAACTGGATTCCTGGGAAACACAGTTCCTTCTCTTTCAATAGCATTTTTTCTTCCCCAGCTCATTCATAGAAATAAGCAGATCTTCAAAACTGGAAAAAATTGCAATCAGAGAAAGAAAACAATGCAAAACAATAGTCAAAGGTTGCAGGCAGTTTTCCTCCTATATATTTTCATTGCTAAAAGAAGCTATGTTCAACAGATTTAAGCTAGATTTAGCCAAATGCAGTTAGATTTATTTATTTGGTTTTTATAAATCCTCTAAGATAACAATACTACTGTGTCTACCACTAAAAAAAATCATTGTCCAAGTTGCAAGCCACTCCTCTGAAATGTTCCAGTAAGTCCTAACGTGGTCTTCTACTCTCCAAGGCTGTAGAGTCTGTAGGTGTCCCTGCACAGCTACTGCCTACTGCACATTCTACTCACATACTATGTATGTATTCTATGTACATGCTATGTAAATTATGTATTCTGATTTTCTATTACTCTCAGAATTTTACTTCCTTACTTGAGCCCTGCATTTCATCCTTTATTATTTAAATGCCTTCTGTCTCAGCATGGCTGCACTTCAGTCCCTTCAGAAGATTTTGAAAAGTGCCAGTCTTGGAAATATTATTGAACTGATGCACTTACATAAAACAGGTTGCTTCAGTAAGCACTGAAAACTTATACACAAGCTAAGGATTAAGTAAGGTAGACTGATCCAGACTTTACTGTTCCCAAACTGGAAGCAAGAAGAGAAATACAAAATGAAAAGATAGTAACATATATCAGCATAATACAACTGGTGTTTCTTCTTTGGTCTGAGTCCCTGACAGTCGCAGAAACTGAGCTCTGATCCTTCCTAGTGAGCAAGTGTCCTATTATTGTCTGGTCTCCTCTGTAAACTTCAGCAATCACATTTTAAGCTCAAACGTTCTGCATTTACACATTATAAATTATTTCTAATATCACAAAGCAGAGGTTCAATAATTGCTTAACAAAACAGAAAACTGAAGAAGGGCATCTGGAGGAGCATCTAGTGGATGACTTATATTTGATACAGAACTGTAGTTTGAGAAAGGAATATGTTAAGAAGAAGAGTGCAAACCAGAAAGAAAATACCTAAGCAGCAGTAGGAAAAGGATTGAAGTGCCAGAACTGCTACAAAGGATTCACAGTAAAGCAAAGAAAAGATGACTGGAAAATGGGGAAGGTGTTCCAAGTATCAAAATTTCTAGTTACAGTTCTGGTTCATTACTCTTTCATTACTAAAGCTTTATTATTGTCTGGGATTATAGTATAGGTGGGAGGAAAAAGCAGCAAACAAAACCTAAACTGTAAGTAAATCAGTCAGCAATGCAGTGGTTGAAAATAACTTCCTATCTCTTCTCATCAGCCACCAATGCAAAAACCTTCCAATGGACATAAAGAGATTCTGTAAGAGATCCATCAAATCCACTATTTTCTCTCAATGAATATACAAAACTATTTCAATAGCAGGTTCAAGGAATTTTTCAAAGTCACTTATAAAGGTATTTAATGGTTAGACTTATGCCTTGAAAAAGCAAAGTATATCTCTAGTTCAATGTATTTTATCTATTGGGTAAATATTCTCAGTAATGTTACAAATTAGTTTTATTTTCACTGAGTTCAAGAAAATCACTCCTGTCAATTAAAATTAGGAAATCACTCCTGTCAATTAAAATTAGGTTAAAAGCAAGATGAACTTTTCTTTTTACTTGAGTTTCTACTGTCACATTTTCCTTGCACTGAAATCTCTTTTTCTTGTATTACGAAAATGTAAACTGGTACTCCCTACAATCCCAGTCTTTTCAGTCTCTCCTTGGATGGAAGCCTTTCCATGTCTCTATCTTGATTCATGCTTGAACTCTCCACATGACAATTTGATCCACCCTAAGCAGGTTACCATGCCAACCTCCTTAACACTAACCTTTGCAAGAAACCACAGAAAAATTTCCAAATAATACGGGGTAGCTGTTCTAAAATAAGAGCAACGCTTTAAAATGCTACCACCTGGTGGTATCCGAGTAGCAAAACCTTGGCACATGCTAAGATAACCAAATTCTGCCTCTGACTAAATACAAATTCAGATGTTGCAGGGTTTGCAAACTGGTAAATGGGAGCTAATGCGATCGTACTATGTTACACCTCCAATATCCTGTAGCTGTGCTCAGGAGAGAAAATATGAGAAACCAACCGTTGTACAACCTAGTGTCATGTGTTATGGACTTTTGTGCACTTTAGCAATAACATTTTAAGCTCAAATGTTCTGCATTTATATATTACAAATTATTTCTAATATCACAAAGCAGAAGTTCAATAATTGCACTTCAGTTTACATATAAATCTGTGGATAGAAAGCCTAAATCAAAGTCTCTTGAACAAGATAGTTATTGAGGTGGTCCACTACTTGATATTGAATGAGTAGGCTACCTGTCCCACTACAGAAAAAAAATGCTGTAATTACACAAAGAATTAAAAAAAACAAATCAAACCCAAAACAAAAACAAACAAAAAAAAAAAAAAAAAGGAAAATAAGCAAAAAACATAACCAAAAAAAAAAAAAGAAAGAAAGAAAAAACCAACCAACCAAACATAACCACCAAAACCAAAACAACCAAAAAACCAGCTGGATTTTCTGCAAGTGTAATTGCACTGACTTCAGCAGACCTACTGGTGCAGGAAAACTCCATAACTCCTTTGGTGTATACCTTATATAACATGAATCATGCATTAATCAGTAACTAAGAGAAGGTAAAGGAGACAAACATTTGTTTCTACAAATATCCAGTGATAGCAACTAAAATTTTTACAGTTGCCACTTTCAAGTAATGAAATCTCCATTCTCTGGGCAGGGAAACCGAAAATATGAGTGCTCTGGCAAACTCAGGTAGGCAAAGTAAAGACTATTATCCCAAAAACCACGGACCTGGGCCTGATCTCACACTGAGTTAGTAACAGGCTGACTGCTGGCTTTAGCTGAACTATTTCTGATTTATATAGGACTGAGATAAAATAAAAAAAGTCTTCCTCCAATCATAGAATCATAGTGTATCTCAAGTTGGAAGGGACCCACAGGGATCATCAAGGCCAAATCCCTGCTCCTCATGGGATTGCCTAAGGCATGGCTAAGAATGTCTCTCAGATTGTCTCCTTGAACTCTGAAAGGTTTGGTGCTGTGATCGCTTTCCTGGGGAGTCTGTTTCAGTGACTAGCCACGGTCTCAGTGAAGAATCTTTTCCTATTGTCCAAAACTTCCCCTGACACAGTTTCATTTTGTTTCCACATGTATATTGTTTTCATTCTCACTTGCATCTGAATTAGCAGTGGACATTTGATACGTATGCATTAAAATTTCCCTATTAACTCTGATGACAGAAGCATATGTGTGTTTCACAGAGTGCTGTGCTTCAGGGTACCTGGAGAATATGGTTTTAGTTGATACCGACAGATCATAAGAGAGGATACCCACAGGTATGAGAAAAATGCCTGGTAATTTGCATAAGCATCTGGCAGTATGCTCAGTGGGCCAAAATCTCCCAGCATATCTGCAGATCACTATCAGATTGCTCTGCCCTGCTTCTGAATGGCTGGTGCATCACACATATTTCACTACAGAAACTACAGTTTCTTTTTCTGCCATTTAAATTTTCAGTAGGCTTAGAGGTGAATGTGCTATTTCTTCCCCTTCCCTCAGAAGCAGGAAACTCTTCCTCATATGTGACAGCTTCTTTCCTTTCAAGGATATAGAGTTTTGTTTTTTTCTTTCTAGTACATTCAGTTTCCTGATCCATAATCATTACATTGATTGACAGATGCATAATAGCCAGAAATGCGTGGTGAAGTTGAAAAAGAAAATAACCTTTGCTACAGTATAACATTTCATTTAAAAAGCAGTTGTGATACCTCATATTTCCTATATTATTTCCTATACTTATGACAACATATAACTGTGATATCTATTTGCACTTACATTTTATGATTGTCATTGCAGCACTGACTACTGTGAAGCAGAATAGCTTGTTCAAAGAAATAAGGAAACATTTCAAATAAGAAGATCCTTGCCTTTTTTTCTGGAATAAGGACAGTATTTTAGCCACTCTTTTATGTCTATCCAGTTGATTATAGTTTATTACTTCAGATGACACTAGAATGGTAGTATCATGCACAAAAGCATCAGATCCTTTCAATTATTTAGGCATATGTTCAGTCTGAGTATTTGATTGGGACTGAAATTTAAGGTGATTTGCACATCCATTTGTTCTTTATTCTTCATAAGTAGCTGCTGCTAAATTCATGTTGGTAATCAAACCAGCCTTTTTTATGGTTTTTGCTCATACTTCTGAGAAATGATGAAGAAATAAGAATTAGACCTTTTTTGACAATATAATTCTGTTGAACTCCTAATTGCAACTGGTGTTCATTTGTACCTGCAGGATAATAGACCATTTCTTTTCAAAATTTATTTTTCTCTGGAAAATCATGAACTACTAAATATACTTAATATTCTCAGGTTGCACATTTTGTAAACCTGTGTATTGACCTAGCTTTCCCTCAGGTGACAGTATGGTAGCTCTTTAAGAGCCTTACTGAGTAACTAAGGTAGTGATGGATTGGAAAACAAAGTCATTTTAGTCACCCCCTACACACACACTTCAACCGTTAAAGTTAGATTAAGTATTTGCAGCTTGAAGTCTGGCTGGTGAAAGGTCTGATTGCCCTGCATTTTGTAAATGCCCGTAAAGCAGAAGGAAGTATGCATCCAGAAAGAGGAATGAAATCACTGACAGGACCCACTGGTTCTGTCAAAAATCAGGAACCATGAGTTTATGTGATTGCAATATGATTAAAATCAAGATCATATAGCTGGAACTAATAAACAAGAGCCTCAGGAGGGACAATCAAAAGCCGTGTGAAGAGCAAAGGAGACAAAAATGATGAAGGAAAAAAGAATGCCATGATTTCAGAAAAAAAGACGGAATGTTATGTTTAAATTTGAAATTCATGTACAAATGAAATTAATTCACAAACACTGATATACACATGCTCCTGGATAAATCTATGACAGCCATGTGATGAGACAAAAGAACCTGCAAACAATTCTTTTCTCAAATAGTGAAGGGCTTAAACAGAATTTAGGTCAAAGCACCAAATGAGTGGTAGGAGAATCAAGGGCATGTTAAAGCAGATGAAAACCAGAAATATTTGCGATGTGCAGCAAAAATTTGGAGCTAAAAAAGGCAGACATACAAAATACCACTCCAATCCTTGATATAAGCAAAGCCAGAAATCAGCCAAGGATACAGCTATGCCATTGCAAAAATAGAGCATAATATGAAATGTAGTGAAAAACTCTTTAGAAGGGTGGTTGTAGAGGATGAAAGGAGTTACTTTAATAATGTCTATGTGTAGTATTTTTAAGTGCTTCAGAAATAGCAGGTCATACGTACATTCCGCATACATACTGAGACATCAGAATGCAGAAAAGCTATATATGGGAAATACTGTAATAAATTGAAAAGAGGGGAACTATGGTGTTAGCTGCATAGTTATAACAGTATTATATAGCTGCATAGTTAGTAGAATTTGGCCTCACAAGCAAGCTGAAGACATTTGATTTAAAAAAAAAAAAAAAAAAGCAGAAATAAAGCATTTTATAGCAGCATCAGCCTCAAGTACCAGATACACTTTTCATGACTAGTGCTTCAAGGAACCAGATGCTAAATGCTATATCTTAGTAAGCCCTTAACCCACAACACATATTGTTTTATAGAAGGATCATGTAATAGTATCTTTTTAAATGTTGTTTCTCCACAAAGGAGCTATTTGTCCTGATTTGTCAGTCTATAGCTTTGTACCTAATCTAGCAAAAGTAAACAGATCATAAGTGAGACAACAATTTAAAATGCTGGCCTATTCTTCAAAGAACTTGACTCCAGGGATTTCTATAAAAGAAAATAATGTAGATACTGCAGATGAAGATTCTGCAACCAGACCCACAAAGAGTGAAGTCCTATTGTATTTCAGCCTACAACTCTCAGCAGTGGTGACACAAACAACCAGGCAAGTAATGTAAAATTCTAAGCAACTGGGCTAGACTGATCCTTGGTATAAGTCCATTTATTTGGAGGAATTTGTATCCCAGACAGCTGTTGTATTGAGTCAAATTCAAATCTGATGTAAGCAGGTTCAACTCCCTTGATATCAATGCAATAAGGCCAGCTTAGCTTAGGAGGTCTGAATTTGGCATAACATGTCTCTTGTAGTGAATTGATTTTGCAAAACACCACACTTTGACAGCCCTTTTGATATCTCCAGTCTCAAGAGAACTGCCCCCTTCTAGTACTGCATTGATTCATTGCTGAGTTGACCTTTACAAGTGGACCAGAATAGAATGGAATGTAATTTATATAATGTCTTTCACTCAGGAGATGTCTCCAATCACTGATAAACCACTGATAGTATGAAGATAATGTATAGGCAAATATAAAACCAGTTGCAAATTAGTCAGCAGTACATATATTACCTTTAATACAAGGCTATTACAAATGAAAAAAACATTTTTTGCTTGCATTTGAGAGTTTTTCCCATTCCTATTTAATGCATGATATTGTAAAATTCATTTTGAAGGCTATGAATATACTAAATTGTAGTATAAATTCACATGTAACTAATTCTTTTGCTTTTAAAACTATTCTTTTTCTTACAGATGAAAAATATGTCTTTTTAATTGCTTTCCAGATTTAGTTTAAGGCAAATCTATACAGTTATTTTGAGTTATGTCTGAGGCTGTGCTTTGTAGGTCTTGACTATCTGTCTCTACAAAGCTGCCCATTGACCATAGCAAACTGTTCTTTTCAGCTCCATTACTTCCTTTCTATTTCCTGATAATTATGAGGTTTCACAGAGGTAAAGAATTATCATCATGCTCTTCATCTGAAACACTGAAAATGCTCTAAACAATACAGCTGTATGCTGATACATTAAAAATATTTGTGAGCCTGCAGAACCACTATCTCCTTTACATGCCTTTGTATTCACCCTGAATTGTATCATGCTTATAGCAGCTGAACTGCCTTATATGCTTGGGATCCCAGGAAGCTATAGCATGGCAACAAAGAGGACATGGAGCACCTGTTTTGCTAGAAATGCAAAGGGCAAACATTAGAAACAGCAGTCTATGAGCCTGGAAAAAAAAAGAAACAAACAATGAAATAGGAGAATGCAAGGAATTCAATTTCAGGAAGGCTAATTTAGAGAGGTTTAGAAATGCAGACTAGCTTCTTCTTTACCTTGTACCAGCTGTGGTTATCCAACACCAGATGTTGCCATTCTGATGTATGTTTTATATTTTCTTTCTAGTAGTAAATATAACCCCAAATGCTTAATGCATCATCAAATGCCTTTGTGGAAGAATGTTGAAAGTTCTCAGAGGTACCTGAATGTTGAAAGTCCTCAGAGATATCTGTCTTGCTCCTAAACACCACTATGTAAATCTGTTTCGTCAGTGTATTTCCTACTCCTTTGCACCAGCTAATGGGTAGCTATGAAATGCCAAGAACTAATGCATACAGACCTCTCTGAGTGTAGGGAACTTTTCAAATATAGACTTTTTTTGCAAGTAGATTGTAGCAGATGGCTCATTCTGTCTGGTAAATCCTTCTTCATTTGTGGCTCATTGAACTAGTAGTGTTATTACTGTCTAGCATGTTAATTTGGAATCCATGTGCTAAACTTCGTTGCAAAATTTTATGATGAAAAGATTTGTGTACACAATAGCTACTGCTTCTTATTCAATATGGCAGAACAGTTAAAGTTCTCTCTACATTATCTTTTAAAGTTGGATTTTAAAATCTACCATTTCATTGGAAAAAACATTTCATGAATCTGTGTTTAGTTGCTAGGAGGTTAATGTAGGAATATATATTTTCCTAGTGACTTGGAAACAGATTAAAAAAAATCCCTTTCTCAAAATAATTCATCTAACATTAAATATATTTTACATTTACATCTGCATCTTTCAATTCTTTGCAACCTTTTTCTCAGCACAGGAGTTATTGAAGAACTTCACATTTCACATACTGCACTGTTCATCTTTACAACATAAGGCAATTTGCACTGGAAGCATACATTAAAAAAACTTAGAAATTAATCTTCAACATTATGTAGTGGATTTCCACAGGCATTTTAGTGATTAAAATTTTAATCACCTGATGATTAAAGGTTTCATTACCAGGCAATTAGCACTTTAAGTGCCAGGCATTTAACTCTCTTTTGGAAGTAGAATAGTCAGTGGTTGAGGATTGCAAAGTCGGATGAATTATAAGGCAGCAATGAAGTAAGAGCAAAGGGGCCAAACAAGGTCAGAGAGAAGGGAAGGCTTCAGGGTGCAAGTGCATGAGTAGCATAAAGATCTCTCAGCAATTTTCAGTGAAAGAAGGAGATTTAGGTCTAACAAAAAAGATAGCAGGGCCTAGTGGGAGCCAGTAATTCCCTGGATGCCAGGAGCAGGGCAGCTGGGGGGGCAGCAGATCAGCCTCAGCCCCAGGCACTGGGCACCTCCCTTGGGATAGGGAAAGTTGTTCAGTCCTTTCATGATAATGTGGATCTTGAGGCAGGGTAAAGCTTGCCCAGAAATTGGTCACAAAGAATGTTTGTTTAATCTCTGTCTTTTGAGAGAGAAACCACTGTTGAAAACCCAACCATTTATTGTAGTACATTTTAACACATGAATCGTTATTGCTTCAGTTATCCACAAAAAGATATATTTAGCTGGAAATCTTTATTACCCTAAGCAAACTGAACTGCAATTTAAGGAAGATGCATTTGTTTGAGTTTATTTCAGGATTGTAGATTTTGCATATTGGCACTGAGTGTTGAAATGCCAAGCTGGAAGCTGATTAGTTCTTTTCTTAGCTCTTGCTAGCTTTAGCTGGCTCTTAATCTTTTTTTTTTTTTTTTCTCACTAGCAGGAACACTTTTTTTAGTCATAGGAGGGTTACACAGTCTTTTCCCAGTATAAATATCTAGTATTGATTTATCTGTGAACAAACTGGATTTGTTATTTCATTATAAAATATGTTCAGTGGATGCTAAAACTGGAGGATGCTAGAATTTTCTGATCTGCCATAATAATAATAATAATAATAAAAATAACAGTAAAAAAAAAGACCAGATTTAAAAAAAGATCTTATTCTGACTCAGCACCATAGCTCACTTTGATATTAGAAGAAGCTGCATTCATGTATCAGAGTCTAGACTACAGAGCTTAATATATGCCTTCAGAGTTGTCATGCTATTTGAAGATAACATAGAGGTTTGAAACTATAACCAGTCATTCAGAAAGATAGGTAGATCACTCTTTTTATTTTTTTTCTTTTTCTTTTTCTCTTTCTTCACCATTCAAGTACCATTCCAGTGACTAAAGTCATTGAGATGCTGGGCAAGTCACTCAGCAGTATGAAGTCCATTGTGCTTGTAGTAGATTCAGTAAAGACATGGGGAAAAAATCCAAATTTTTCC
>JANHGB010015951.1:0-19635 GCA_026283785.1 Coracopsis vasa | reverse complement strand
ACAAGATATTTCTGACAAATGTCAAAATAAAAGAGTCTGGAAAATGCACTTGGTTTTCATCCTTCCTGTTCTCTTAGGAACAGCTCCGCCGCGGCGACCTCTTCTGTGCGTGCCTCAATCACCACGCCGGAAGCGCCCTTAGCGTCATCACCCGCCGCTGCGCGCCCACTTCCCTCCTCGGCTGGCCTGGCTCCGCCCCCCGGCTGAGGCAACCGCGGCCCTCCGCGGCATGGCCTTGGAACATCGCGCCTAGCCGAGGCAGAAAGCGGTTTGGTGAGACTGGGGTTAGCCTTGAGTCTTTTCGTCAGGTTAAAAATAGCAGAAGAGCGGTAAGGCTGGTCCTTGTCAGGTTGTGGGATAGCTCTACCTGTCCGCCTGGTGCTAGTCACAAGTGATGTTCTCAGACAGTGCACAGCGCATTCGGAGCCACCTCCTCAGCCCTCTTTTAAAAGGAAGTTGGTGGAGTATTATTAAAAAAGTAGGAAATGCCAGAATGCCCGTGTCACTTTGGCCATGAGCTCTGTGTCACTTGATCACTTTTCCTACCTCAGGCCGCTCTGGCCAGGACTTTCATCTGCAGTAATAATGTTCATCTCTTTATTTCTGTAGAAAACTGTTGCCTCCACTGATGTGGGTCAGGTCCTACGGTAACAGGAGTTGTGGCAGTTAACAACAGGCAATCAATGCATGCTCACTGAAGGAACTGTCATAGGACTTTTTCCCCTTAGGATGGTAATCAAGGAAAAGGTTTTTAACCACAGAAACACATGACTATAAGGAGTGTTGATGGCTCCAATGCACTGGAACACTACAGATGTGTTAGTGTTTCAAGCCAATAGTGTCCATTGCAGTTATATTTTGCAGAAATGCAAAGAGCTTGTTGTTACTTGATTACTTCATTCCTAAGTGTTGTCTTTATGCTTATTTGGGTAGCATGAGCCACGTCTGCAGCACCTCTGAAATGAAACACTGCTTTTAAAAACAAATCTCAAAGCACCAACACTCATCAGGAAAGCAAGTCTGCACAGTTTCCCCCCAAAATCTTTATGTTCCTTACATCTCACCTAAACCTACATCTTTTTACAGTCCTCTAAGTCCTTAATAAAAGGACTATATTAGTCGTGACAGCACTGTTAATAAGTTACTGTATTTCTAAGTTATCCAGCTACAACTGTAGTTCTTAACCTCTAATCTTAAGGTGTGAGGTCTAAGCTGAAAATACCTTTATAAACACCTCCGTACATGACACTTTGATGTGATCCGAGGAATAAACTGAATGTTCCAGCTACCTACCACTTCCTAGTATGACTGTAAAAAATGATACAAGATTGGCGAGAATAATCCCATTGTCCTCCTGTGCTGAATGCATTGGTTTTTACTGATTTATGTAGAGATACGAACGCAAATGATTTATTTGTTACTCATTGCAATCCTAGGAAGCAGAAAATGGAGTTATAAGTGAATACAGGTAACCTCAGCTTTACCACCTGAGATTCATGGTGCACACATGGTGAAAAGATGTCATTTTTTTCAAGCGACAAGTGTGGAAAGTGGCCTGGTCTTCATCATTTGACCCAAGAGGTGCCTGACTTCTGTGAACATGTCCTGAGTTCAGCTTAAACCACAACAGAACAAAACACATCTTAGATTCATGTGGCTGTAGAAGCAGACCAACAGAGGAATAGCCCATCCAAATGCCCCAAATTCACCTGCTTGGGTTCAGGAAGGGTGGTGGCAGGGCTGGATTTTACCCTTTGAGCTGTTAGCAAGGAGTTGCCCTCCCTTTCTGGTGCAGCACCAGGCTGGAAAATGGCAGCAAAGGGCCCATCCAGCACTGAGTTGATTGAGGCCAAGCAGGGCTGCAGTGGTGCTCAGTCCCGTTTAATACTGTGTTTTAATACTGGGCTGCAACATTTGCTTGTTACTTCAGGTATCCATTTAAGTTGCTAGGCTTGGGAATGGTATTTTGAGCCACCCATAGTCACTCAGCAGTATGAAGTCCATTGTGCTTGTAGTAGATTCAGTAAAGACATGGGGAAAAAATCCAAATTTTTCCCTGTGTATTACCTAGTTGTTTCATTTGGTAGAAGAAAAATGTAATAAGCATTGGACTAAGTCCTGTCCTTAGTCCTGCTGAAAAGCCAGATAGCAACTGAACTAGGAAGCATCAGAATGAATCAGGCATTAAAGAGCTATGTATAAGTAGGAATTAAATGGTGTGTGTGAGCTGAAATAGTTCTTTTTTTTAAGATTCAGTTAAAAAAAGCAATGTAAAAATAGAGAATGAATGCTGATTTCAATCTGGTATTTTGGGAATAGGAAATAGTACACTGAAATATTCTATCACCTAAAGAAATAATGTCAACTAAGAAGCAAAATCCTCCTTGGAGAGCAGCTACTGAAAAGATTCTAACCAGGAATATATTATTATTTTCCTTTCTGTGGATGATAAAAAGCATGAAGACTGCATGTGTCCTTATATACTTTTTTATTTAAAAGGTGGCAATTACAGTGGTCTCTGCTTACACGAATAATTGCACTGAGACAGGCTGAATTCCAGTATGGAAGTGAAACCTGAATGCTGGTTTTGTTTATTGTTGATTATGATAAATCCCTGACAATTTACAGCAGAAAATTCTACAGATGTTATAGGCACAGCTGCAGCTTTTCAAAGATAGGTCTGTATGGCCTATAGAGTAGGTGGGGTAGGATTTGTTTCATGTTTATTTTAGCCACCTGTAGAAATTGATCAGACTAGTTTTACCTACCTACCTAAAGAGATAAGGGCTTATGTCCTTGAGGTGCTTATTTCTTTCCACTGACTGCAAAGTGGACTGACTCAGACATGTTTGCATTGTGGATATTTATGTCTGATGAGAGTAATTTTATCCTTAGGAGTATGAAGTCCTTCCTCGGGTGTTCATGGTCAGCTTTCATTTTTATAAACCCTAAATAAATCTAGATCATCAGCAACTGTCATATTACTGCTAGGATAAAATGAATCATGCCCTGAAAGTGATGTTGGGGGGTTGTTTTTGTGTCTGTGTGTGTACTTGGGTTTTTTTTAACCCCAGCTCATGACTATGCAGATTAAAATCCTTAGAACAATGTTGTTGTAAACAAAGTAGGTGGGATGAATTCAGGCCTGAATATTTTCTTTTCTTTGACAGTCAGCCTTTATGCTTCTGAGCTGCTAACAACACATCTTAGAAAGAAATGAATTGTACAACACTAGCTGCAGCTCCCCATAAGCCTTTAGGTAGCAGTTTAAGTGAAAGGAATTGCTGTACAGGCAAAACTGACCTCTGTACCTTACGGGGAGATTTATTTTTTCCACTTTTTTTGCTTTAAGTATAAGGCTATCATGTGGGAGGAAATGGATAATTTATAATATTTTTTGTTAATTACATGCTTGTTTTTGTACTGGTTATAAAATTAAATCCTGATGAATATTAGTAATGAAAATGATAGAAAAAACAAACTCATGCGTTATTGAAGTTGAATGGTAAAAGAAAATCTTGAGGCACTTAACAAACATTATCAAGTTAAGCTCTTTCTGACTGGTTTTCAAAGAAAATATTGTTTGAAGAAACTGTTTGGATAGAGTCAGGACCAGTTTTAAGGAAAATACAGTCACAATCGCAGAAAAAGGCCCAACCGGTTAAATGGCTTTAAGGAGGGAGTACCTTGTCAATTGAATGTAACTCTATGATAAACTAAATTAACAGGGGATCAGACCTTTATATGGCTATAGTCTGTCTTTGTTAAAAAGAACTGGTTGAAAATTATGAAAAGGAGAATGTCAAAAGCACTTTGAAAATAGGATTATTACATTAATGAGCATAAGCATATGGAATGGAAAAGAAATTGGGAAATTTAAAGCCTACACATACATTTATTCAATCTGTGAAAGTGCAAGAAGACCAAAAAGGAAATGTAAAATTATCTATATATTTCTCACATTTACCATGAAATGCAAAAGAATTTAGTTCCACTTAATGCATTGGTCCATGAGATCACCTGCATACAGAAAATTTGTTCTAGGAGATTTCCAGTAGCAATACATCTTAATTCAGGAAATTAAGTGATTTTAGCAGTGTTGCAAGTGACTTCCTGTATGACATTGAGAATGATCTCTCAATGAATTAGAAATAAATCAGTGATCCAGATTGCAGCAACACAAAGTCCCCTGTTTAAACATTTAAATCCAGGGAAGATATTTAGTAACATTAGAGGTGACATGCAGGGACCATATAGGAGCCATGTCAACATTAGAACCTTCTTTGGTTCTTCCTTATCTTCTAGTAGCCCAAGGCTATCTGAAGATGGAAAGACAGAGCAAGGGAGAAAAGTGACAACTGTAAAAGTGTCTCTAGGCTCTTTGAAATAAAAATGCTGCTAATTGTCCCTTTTTTAATGCATCCAAAGACTTTCATATTCTTCCAATCAGCAAGTTCCCCTGTGTTGGACAATGCTATATTTTCATTTGATAGCATTCAAATTAGTTTGTTTTAAAAGACCAGCTCACCATACTATCTAGATTACATTCTGTAGCTGGCCTTGCTTAATCATAACTCATTCTTCAGGTCTTTAAATCACTCATAGATCTTACCAGTCTCCTCCTCCCCCCGCCCTCCGCCTCCTTTCTGCCCAGTATCTAATTGTAGCTCATTTAGATGAATATTGAGTGATAGCAACACTATTCCTCGTCGACTCAGAGCCCCACTAGAAACATTCTCATTCACGATTTCCACTTGTTAGATCTTGAGATATGCCCATCACCTGCAGTCCAAATGTCCTGAAAATTGCTGATACTGCATTATGCTACCTTCTTAGATGGCATGTGATGGGACACTAAACCAGAAATGTCACTGAAAAAGAAAAAAAAAGAAAGTGTGTTGCATGTACATATTTATCTTCTTCTTCTACTTGTTTAAACCACTGACAAGGAGCACAACACAAGACAGGACTGTATGTCTGAATTTTGTCAGAATATTTGACCTAGTTCCACTGGATGCTTCATTAAAAATCTGCATTATATGAAAATAAGAAAGACTAAGATAGATAGCTTTTCCCAAACATAGTTGTTGATGGAAATTCATCAGTTTGTGGGCACATATCTCCAGGGACTGGTATTGTGCCAAGTGCTGTTCAATGATTTTGTCAAGAATGTAGACAATGATATAAAATCTTGACTGAGTTTACAACTGAGACAATGATAAATAGGAAAGTAAATAACAGAAGCAGTAACCATTATGGAGTGATCTGAATTTTTTGGTTAAATGGTTACTCTTCAAACAAGCTTGTTTTCAAACAGCTGTAGATAAGGTAATTCATCTGTGGAGCAAGGAATGAATGTTCTAGATAAAGCATGGGAATACTATTTTGGAAAACAGTCATTCAGAAAGCACACTGGAGTCATAGTATATGAGTGTCCTAATGCAGAAAAAGGGGATGTAGAGTAAGAATATGTCACTGCAGACACAGTTAGCCAGACTATTACTATACTACTGGGACTATACTTGTTGACTGCATCTAAACAGCATGTTAGAAAAAGCACATGTGTAGCTAAAAAACAACTCTCACAAACAGGGCCTTTAGGGACTCAATTTATACAACTAATCAAAGTGGAGGTTGAAATGTGATTTGGTTGCTACATGGAGATACTTACTTCTATTTTGAAATCAAATCTGATCATAGGAAAAACAAAAAATTTCAGTCTTACAGACAAAATCATAGCAATATATGCATATTCAACCTTGAAACACAGACAGTAAATGTAATTAGCAATTTATCAGGAAAGGCAATAGATGCACTCTGGCTGTAAAATGAGATTAGATATCTTTCTGGAAAACATGCTTCGACTCAGTATCTGAGAAAATTGTATACATTACAGACTATGTGATCATAATGGTCTGCGTATAAAGCCTATGAATCTGTTTGTCAAATGAGAAGCACTGGCAAAGAAAAACAAGGGATAACCTGCCAGAATTTAATCCTGTCATGCAGTTTTGAAATGGCAATATTTTGCTTCCTTGTACTGGGTAAAAGTATTTGAAATAATGTGGCAGATCTCCTCCAGCAGGTAGAAGAGTACTTGGGTTTGTTATGACAAGGAAAATAACCTGATTACTACAACAGAGAATGGATCAATGTTATAAGTACCAAGAGTGTCCTAGGACAGATGATATGTTGAAAGAAAATAGGGTTTAGGTGAGTGAAGAGGGTTGGTGAAGAGGTGACTTCATAGATGGGTACTCTGCCTGAAAATGACCCTAGAACTCCCTGAAGGAGATTGCTGTAAATGATGCAATCTGACCTGAGCGGCTCAATGAGCAATTCCTGGGTGTTATTTGGCTAGCAATGTCAATGTCATTTCAATGTATGTCAGCACAGAGAACCTTTGAAATAAGACAGTATACATATACTAGCCATACAAGTAGATAAATGCATGGAAACAGGTTGAAAACCAGGCAGTTAAAAACTTTAACAGAGCTGAAGCAAATTTAATCAAAATGGAATGAAACTAGTAAATTAAATTAAATAAAATACTACAGGATATGGTGTGGTACAAGATAAAAGGCTATTATGTAAACTATTTGAAAAATGAATTGAGGTAAAAACACTCATTAAACCAAATAACAGCCGAGAAGCAGTTAAACTATACTACTTTGAGCCTTTTGGAGTTTTTTTTCCCATCACTTGGTCATATTAATCAGCATGACCCTTATTAAGAAATAAACACAAATATCTTGCAAATGTGGTTAGTGGCTCTTAATAGTCATTTGGTAAAAGCCTGAACAGCCCTATAAGAACTTCAGCAGCAGAACAGCTTGTCAAAATAAAACCTTAAGCAGATGGTTCTAAATCACTGGAACTCTACTGCATATGCTGAATGCTTGAGCAGTTCCATGAATAACAGAAAGCTGTCCACAAACACAGATGAAAATAGCAGATGTGTAAGGCTGATGTTACCTGATCTCCATCACATGGAATCCTATTGCTGTCAAAAGTGCTGTCTCTTGCCTACTTGAGAAAGTGATTAAAAAAAGTCCCTGTTGATGAAGTTGTTCATAAGAAACATGTCCCTTTTTAAATACTGTACCTCAGCCTGTTGCTGTGAAAAAGGGTAACTTATGCTAGCACAGTCAGAAAGCAGCTAAAACAACAGTTCCAAAGAATGTTTTGAAATCTCTTAATCTCCAGTTTACATGTCAACATGAATTGAATGCTTACTTTCTGGTTTATTTACTACACGCATTTCGCTTTCACCAAACAGAGCATGTCCTAGTCATCCTTCTTCATGAGTTTCTGTTTTCTGTGTTCCTGTAGAGTCTTACTCCAGTGTAATGCTCTGAGGCAGCAATTGTCGAGCATTTATTTAGCATTTCAATGTCTACAGTCCTGGTCACCTCAGAGAAAGAGAACTGAACTTGGCCCCTATTCCCAATACTGATCCTTTGTTTTATTATTGTATATACTATTTAGTATAAAGAATACAGCATAACTCTGTCTTTCTGTAATAAGTGCTACAGCCTTTGGCCTCCAGAGCTCTAGTTTCCAAGGCAGTTTCTTTCTCTGAGAAATAAAGGACCCACAGCAATAAGATTTGTTTCTGCTAAGTAATGTTGTGGTAATCCGAAGCAGAAAATAGAGTCTTTGGCTGCTGATCTTTCATTCTCTACATAAATAGGGATCAGTTGTACTTGAAGACCTTTAAGCATGAATATATTTTTTCAAAAATGTGAATTGATTTCACCCAGTATTTTGTATTGGTGGAAGCTGCAGGCACCCTTCCACTGCATTACTGAATTCTGTGTAGCATGGTGGAATTACTGGTGTCCCCAGAAACTGTTCTTGTTTGAATTATAACCTTAAAACTGCTGATAGTGGTTTTCAAAAAAATATATGACAGAATGCAGATCGTCATCTGCATGAGGATATATGTTATGATACCATATATCTGTCTCGTTACTATATCATTATATCATACTGTAATGATACTATAAGATACTGTAATAATACTGTACTATCTTCAGAAGACTGTGTATCATCTGTAAAATGCAACCATATCACAGAAACTGTATTTTCCATATATTCCAAGAATACATAAAATGAGATATTCTGAGACAGTTTTAGCTTACATAATCTTACTTCTGTTTAAAGAGTGAACCTATGCAAACTGAAAAGAAAGAAAATTATTTTGGGTATGCTTACCTGAGAGTTTTATTGCAATACCATTCCAAGTAATTTCAGTATCTGTCTCTGATCTTAGAAATTGACAGACTGACTAAGATCTTCAGAGTCCAGAGTCCAGACTCCAAAGGTGCCTTTTATTTGGATTTCAGAAGTCCAAGCCAAACATCAAGAACAAAGTGCATTTTTAGCATAGCAGGTGATTTAACATCACTGATTAGCATTTCATTAGAGAACTGCAAATTAGACATTTCTGAGAGGTAATATTTAGGTTTCAGGTATTTTTTTTCATGATTTAATATAATACGTTGTGATGCTGAGCTCTTCATCTGGGTCATCAAGAGCTTTGAAAGATTTTGGGGCTCCAAGTAAAACATGAAGATCATATGTTTTCCATAAGATTTATATTTTTTTGTGTAATCTGGCAGAAGTCTACTGAAACTGAGAGTTCTCCTCTGTAGTTCCAGTAATATCATTTTCCATTCTCTCTGACTGTATCAATAGAAAGCTTCCTCATTTTTATTTTTTTTCCTTCCCAAAAGGGAGCTACTATATTTTCTGGTGCTTGACAATTTGGATAAGTGGTCTGATTATAACTGAAATGTTATTTCATTATTTTCATTGCAATAACCTCAGAGCACAAGAACAGACATAGCATAAGCTTCTGTTGGAAAGTAAAAGCTTCAAATTGTATCATTAGCTTACCGGAAGCTTTAGTTCGTGATCTGCATAATGGTACCAAGAATAAAGCATATGGAAGATTGTCAGTTATTTGAATACTAGTACACCAGTGTGTACCATTTTTCCCTCCTCTCTTAATTTGTAAAGGAAAATCCAAGGAAAGGGACAGTTACCTTTTCCTCTTAAGATTAAGACAGCTAAATATAGGTGCCTTTGTACAGTTATCTAAAGAACTATGTGGCTAAGCCACCATTATGATCACTGGATATTTGAGCTACATTTAACCAGCGGCCAACAAGGTTAGCCTTGACTAACATCCCCTCTAGGACATCCAGAGGTGTTCATGATGCCCATGTGTTGGCAGCTGAATCAAGCTACTAGTGACTGTCCATCTGACTTATTCTTCAGGTTCTTCTGATGCTATTGATTTATGACCATACCCAACTCTTCCCTTGCAGGCTAGCTTAACTGCCTTCTCAGTGGATTTCTCATCCTCCCTTTCATTGGCCTTTCTCATAGTTTACACACCGTAATTCCTCTGTTTGTTTACATGGCCAGAGGTTCGTTGGCATTGCCCAAGTGCTTTTGTGACAATCTTGGTCATGTAATTCTATATCTCATTGAGTTTGTGAAAAGAAATTCCTCTCTGATATTTTTAATTCCAACAAGACATGATCTTACATTACATTCTATATATATATTTTCACAGTAAGTTTCCCCACCAAACTCTCTGAATTACTTCCAAAGTGTTAAGCAAAGTGACTAACATCTCAGTTGTGCCTTATTGCGTATCTTCTGCTCCCCGTGTGCAGTGTGCAGTTTTTGTTTCAGTTAACATTGGTTCTTATGGTTTTTTATCTATATTCTTTCTTTTAATTTTAATGAAAATATTATTAGGAATTGAAAATTACTGTCAAAGGACCACACCTGGCAATTGCAGTAGAAAATAATCAGGTGTGATACTGTCATTAATCTCTGGAGAAAGCTCCTTCTGTAGTCCTACAGAAGGCATCTCTCTAGCAGAGATGAGCTTTTTATAATGGTAGAAAATTCACTGCACCAATGGAATGAAATTGTTGGGAACTATTTCAAGACTACAGTTTAATAATTTTTTTAGATCCAGAAGAAGAAAACATTTTTAAGTAGGAATTTGAACTTGACTCATTATTCTAGAAAACAGTAACTACATCAGAGAGGAGAGGACGAGTGAGTGTGCAGCAGCTGGAGATGTCAAGAGAATTGATCTATGACTTCACAGTCATAGATTTTAAAGCTGGATATGACTGCAGGTGGTGTAGTCTAACTTCTTTCATATTAGAGGCCACATAATATTCTGTTGCCTTCTAGTGAGTTCAGCAACTGTTGCTCAATTGAAATATATTTTCTAAAGCCTTTTTCAGGAGACTGAGGCACTACCCTGTATTTCAGATTCTATTTGGTTTACTAAGGCCCATTTTTGTTCTGTGGGTGTGTCTGCTTTTCCACTAGTAATTATTGAACTCACTGGCTGCTTGAAGCTGAATTTGTCTGGAGGGGGAAACTCCAAGAGATACTAGCATTGAAATTGACCCCTAGATAGAGGAAGGAGGCAATGTTAATGCTTCTAGTGAAGGAAAGGCTGCAACATAAACTATCTCTTTAGCTGGCAGCGAGGGAGGGCGAGGGAGAGGTCACATCCATCAAACTATAATGGTTTTGGTTGGACTGTAGTCTTTTACAGCTAACTTTTTGACTTCTGCAATTGCCTCAAAAGATATCTGTGTAGAAAGGATATGAATCAAATGCAGATGCATAATCTTTCTTCTAGACTTCATAAGAAAACAAACACATTGTCTTGTCCTGTGCAAGTCCTGACTATTAAAGGAAGTCAGAAGGACAAAATTTGGTGCACTAAGTGTTCCTCTGAAAGTCTCATAGGAGACTTGCTTCTTTCTGTTTGCAGTATAAGGAAAGTAGCAGTTTACACTAGCTTCATAATCTTATATTTTCAATGAAGTAAGGCCTAAACTGGGCACGTAAATTAGATGATACATTAAATTTCAGACTGAGGAATCTACTCAGGAGAGGAATGTTACGAAAACTGCAGAAGTGTCAATCAAGCCGTATAATTTTTAGATACCAGATACATCAATCTTAAGGAAATAGGAAAAATGGTTTCCTTATCAGTAAATTCAGTTTAAATGTTCCTAATTATCTTCTTTTTAGATCAGGATAATGACAATTACTTTTGCGATGATGTTTGAGAAGTGTTATACAAAAGTATTTTTTTGTTTCTGTATCTTTCCTGACTTGATTACAATATTAACTCATTAGTCAGTATTTGTTCAGTTTTGAAAATGTGGCTGGATATATTGGAAAAAAGCAACAACACTTTGCACTCATCTGCAATTCTATGTGAATGAAGACTATGCTAATGTAAATTTATGGTAAATTTTCCACTTACTGTGGAATTTTGTTATCCAGAATCTAGGGCTATAAAATACCTTTTCCTGGATATCATTAAGATTGTGCCAGATAGTCAGAAAACACTGAATTGACATATGCTGAGAAGAAATTTCCATTTATTTTTTGGATATGAATATTCATATTTGGATGGAACTAGCTGCTTCCATGGCAGCAGAGATGTGCCTGGGGGTTAAATCCAGTTTTCTCTACTTAAGTCTCAGCCAACGCCACCTGGTGAAGTCTAGGAGCTATAAAGGTAGGTTCCATCAGTCAGATATATATTCGATTTGTCTGCTAGGGAATAAGAAGTAGATGCTATTTAGAGAAGTGGTAGGCGAGCTTTGCTGAAGAAAATACTTGACAGTCACTGAAACTGCTTTTCATCATGTAGGAATAGGTTCCTTTTGGAGACAGAGGGAAAAAATTATGGTAAGCTGATTCCAGCACTGTTCTAAGTTTCCTTTGTTTGACTTAAAATGGCTTAGCAGTATGTTTGGTACACCGTGCCTGAACTTGGTAATGGGCAAAGATGAGATGCTTGAAAATTCATGAAATATAAGAAAACTCCAGCAGAAGTGAAATCACACATTCTTTTGTTTCTGAGAAACCTCTTTGAGGTCTGTAGTACTGGTTGACTGGTCTACTACCAGTAAAGCTTCCTCACACAGAATTTAAGGTATATATGTCACGAGCAGCAAGGTTTGTGAGTATAGGCAGCTGTGACATCAGTATACCAATGACATTTAGATCTGTGCCATGATTCACTCTTCCCAGTGTCTTTGAGCAGCTAACTTGGCATATAGAAGAAAGAGGACTATTAGTAATAGCTAGCTTTGTCAGGTGCTGCCTAAAGGACACAAAAACAGCCTTTGTATCTTAAAAATTATGCCAACATCTGCCAATGAAGCCATTGTTTTCAATTGCCATTACAAGGCAGTATCTAGAGAATCATCATATGCTTGCATAGTAATGTTTAACATCCAGCTTACTATCCAACAATAATGAACAATAGCAGGTAAGGTAAGGAGCATTAAAAATTACAAATATACAGTGGTATTTATCCATGTGCTAATCGTTTCTATACATAGGTATAGCATGTGTAGAATGAAGTCTGTTTGTTTGGTTTTAATGCTGTTAGTTTTCCAGCCCCAGAATAAATTCATACCCTCTCCAGAGGCCAGTTTATTCCTACGGGAAGTTAGAGATAATGACTCCACACTAATCACATAAAAAATCAATAGTCTTCATCTATAAGACTATAGCAGTGGAACTAAGCTGAGATAATCTAAAAACAAAAGGAATATTCTTTCACTTCAAAAGTCATGTTTCTGATGAGAGATCACCGGCTTTCTAACATGTTCTTTCTTTTTTTGTTAGGTCCACTGGAGTCCACATTTGAGAACCTTTAGTTTCTTGCTAACCTTGACTTTTTTGGGACACTGAACGGATGAAAGACCATGGTCTAAAAAACTTGTTTGCTCAGGAAGGGAATTTCCTGTAATAAGAATATAGCCTTGATTTTTTTTCTAAGTAAAATAAAATAAATATGTTATAAATAAATATGCATTAATCTATTTCCTTCCTAGGAATACAGATGACATTAATAAGATTGAAAATATACAAGAATTGTGCTGCTGTTCCAAATGCATGTTCCAAAACTCCGGTGAAGTAGAGACTTTTGAACTCAAATGTGTTGCAACTCCAGAAAGGTGATTTCTGATGTCACCAAATTTAAGAAGGAACAGCTAGCATTCAAATAAAGCTGAAGTTGGAAATCAGGACTAAGATGCTCAGGAAATCATCTTTAATATTTGTCCAGTAGATAATTCTATCACTTTTGAAATAAATCTGTCATCCTTGGACACAGCCATGTTTATGCACTCACTTAATCCCTGCATGTGTAAGGCAAACAACAAAATTTCTGTCAGGAGTTGTAAGAACTCAGCAACAAGGAATGGTTCTTTGTGATTATCTCAGCTTCTGTCCAGTCCCATTACAAACAAAACTTAAATATTTATAGAAAATGCCATTTTTTAATATTATTTAAATGTTTACAATATCAGATTGGATTTGTCCTTTTCAGAAGCTAGATAGAGTACAGCTCTATGGGCTGAGTTCCAGCCGGTTGAGTGCTGTTTTCATTCATAAAATCAATATTGTACATTGGCAGTAACATATGCAAGTGTCCTTACCCTGTCCTGGTGCTGGCCTGACAGGAAAATCAGTAAATGAAGGAAATGCAACCCTTTCTGTGAGCTATTTTTTTCAACTTATTCTCTGACTCCCAGTGCAGTTTCAGCATTTTTTATAGCGTGAACATATGGACCTAGATCCATGAAAGGACCCACAGTATCTTCTGGGCTCAGCAGAAGAATGCATGCGGATTGCAGGAACATAGACAAAGAAACTGAAGACTTCAAACTTCATGATGCAGTGCAACACTTGCTCTCAATGATTTTGCCCCTTCCTTTTCAGAAAAATGGATTCTTCTACTAGCTTACAGAGTCATGTTCACCTTAGCTTTTTGGCTTAATAGCTCTCTCTATATATATAATGCAATTCCTGGACCAAAGTAAGCAGGAGGGATTACAAGTCTGTCTGCACTGGGAAAAGTGTGCTCTGGAGAGTACAGGAACTTCAATTTGATTCCTTTCAAGAAATAAACCTCTAGTCATGAATACTTTGGCTGGGAGTCTCACTCATTGAAACACTGAATGGATGAGGGTCCTGCTCTATCACCCCCTGACAGAAATCAGCACAAACTGCTATATTTGTTTGACAAGAAGTTGTTTGGACCCACTCATAGATTTAAATCCTTAAGAAGACAGAGGGAAAGATGAGATGATAGGTGGAATTTCTGATAAGTTCTATACATGATGATTTTAGTGCTCCTAACAGGAAAATTCTGGCCTTTCCCAGAACTGGAAACAATTAAAATAAATGTAAAATTGGGGTACCTCTGCACTGTAGCTAGTTCCAGGGTAGACAACGGCTGAACAGAGATTTGGAAATTGGGAATTAGATTCCAAACATAGATCTAAGTGAGACTTTAGTGCATAGACAGGACATACCTCAAGTGAACTAACTAGGGAAGGTGCCCTGCTGAACCTGCTGTTTGTGAATGGAGAAGGACTAGTGGATGACATGACGGCTGGAGACTGTCTTGGGCATAGTGATCATGAAATGATAGAGTTTTTGATTTTTCATGAAGGAAGTAGGCGGGTCAACAGAACAGTTACCCTGGGCTTTCAGAGTACAAACTTTGGACTGTTTAGGAGACTTCCCAAGAGTCCCTTGGGAAGTTGGACATGCTTCAAGAAGAAAATCTTAAAGGCATAGGAGCAGGTTGTCCCAGCTGCTGAAAGATGAGCAGCGGTGAAGACAGCCAGCTTGGCTGAACAGAGAATTTTGGCTGGAAGTCAGGGAGAAAAAGGAGAGTTTATGGCCTTTGGAAGAAGGAACAGGCATCTCAAACTCAGGAGGACTACAAGGATATTGTGAGGTTATGCAGGTGGAAAATTAGAAAGGCCAATAACCAACTAGAACTTTATCTGGGTACTGCCATACAAGACAACAAAAAATGTTTCTAGAAATACAGTAACAACAAAAGGGGGGCTAAGAAGAATCTTATCCTTTATTGGTGGGGGGAACATAGTGACAAAGAAAAAAGAAAAAGCTTGCGTACTTAATGCCTTTCTTGCCTCAGTTTTTCATAGTAAGGCAAGCTGTTCTCCAGTACCCAGTCCCTGAGATGGAAGAAAGGGATGGGGGAAAGAATGAACCCCCCATCGTCCAAGCGAAATAGTCAGTGACCTGCTACACCACACAGACACACACAAGTCTATGGAGCCAGATGGGATCCACCCAAGGGAGGTGACAGAAATGCTCAGCAAGCCACTATCAATCATTTATCATGAGTCCTGGCTGAGGAGGTCCCAGCTGGCTGGAGGTTAGCAAATGTGGTGTCCACCTACAAGGAGGACCAGAATGAGGATCCAAGGAATTGCAGGCCTGTCAGTCTGACTTTGGTTCTGACAAGGTTATGGAGCAGATGATCTTAAGTGTTCATAGGCCAGCTTGGCTGGGGCTTTAGGTAACCTGGTCTAGTGGAAGGTGTCCCTGCCCATGTAGATTTAGGTGACATGTATATGTGGTGCTTGTTGACATGGTTTAGTGGTGGCCTTGGTATTGTTAAGTTAATGGTTAGACTTGATGATTTTCAAAGTGTTTTCCAACCTAAACTATTCTATAATTCTATAAATCCTTTTTTGTGGATCTGGTCTTTCTTGCTAGGAGATTGTACTGATATTACTATACCCTATCCAACATTAATCAGGTGGTAACAGCTTTCAGTTGTTAATGATCTATAAGGGATGAAAGGCTGTTTGATGTTTCCTGTTACTTATTTTTGCCTTTTTCCAAAGATCTGTCTTATGCTTATGAACATGACACCTGAGCATTAATACTTCAAGTATTTTGAACCATCCACACCAATTGAATTTTTATGTTTTGAAACATGATGTTCTGCACATCTATTTGCATGTTGTTCAAGAACAAAGGCATGGCTGCTTGAAATGACAAATGAACACACTGACTGTTTACGATCCAAAATGGATTGAAGCTCCCAGCCCTCTGAGCTGGATTTTGCTAGCTAGCGTACTATATGGCACAGTGGTTTCTTCACTATGCCAGCTGCAAAAGAAATGCTTAAGAGCTGGGTAAATTATTTATTTGGGTAATGCTTTTCCTCAAATAATACAAGTTCTGAGTAACATATCTGTGTTTCAGGACCAAGTTCTATCTTTGAAATGACAATTCGCATAGATTTCTCAAGTGGATATTTGGCTGAATTCTTCAGGTCCTTATTCATGATTCTGAGGTGATGTATAGCAGGGTAAAAATTCACTAAATTTAACAACAAAGTGCTCGCTTTGAATACTAGAATTGCAAACTGCTCAGTCTCTCCTCCGAGAATGCCATGGCCTTTAATAAACTGTTTGGAAGAGCTGTCCAGTATCTTTCTGGACATTCATTCAATTGTCATTTCCTACAGACCACAATGAAGCAATAACAGCAAAAGTAAATCACTACTTCCAAAGAGATACTCTCACTCTTGTCGATTGCTCAGTAAGTGTGGGTGTTTAGATCTTAAACTTCAGATGAAAAAGTTAAGCAAGAAAGAACACAGGAGCCATAGGAACAGCTGGGAGTAAATCTAAACATACATTTTAAAAGCTGCAGGTGGGCTTCATAAGCAGGTGTAAAAATTATTACTGTGGGGCCAAAACTTCTGTTCTGAGTAAACAGTGCATGTTTTGATCTTATACTGTGTGTATGGATGGGAAATAATAATTCAGAGATAATAGACCATATTTAAGCGGGTAGAAAAATCTATTCCTAAAATTAAAAACCGAGAAAGATCCAAACATACCATACAGATCATAAGTCTGTAACTCAACCAAGGCTTAGGATATAAAATTACTTTGAAAGGGAAACATACTCATCAAGTAGGCTTGGTTTTACCTCTTAAATGTCCTGTATATTGAAGGTTTTACTGTCCTATCCACTTTACCTATTCTATTTTTGAGTTTTCAGTAATTTTCTTTTTTTTGTTTGTTACTCACATCTAGGGTAAAAGGTGTCAGTTATTCTATCAACTACACCTAAGTAACAGTTGTTGAAATAACTGAGACCTCTGCAGCAGGTATTGCAACTGATCACAGGAACTCTTTCTCCTTTTCCTGTTTGGGTGATCTGACATGTTAATATCTACTCAAATATGAAGTTTCTGGAAATAATAAAGGGAAAAGTATCCCAGGTTAGTAAACTTAATAAAAATATTCTTTTAACTTTTTTCTGCATATGTGATGCACTTTCAGGTAACTTAAGTTTCTCCATTGTAAACCAAAGTGTCTTGAAATGACTTCTAATATGGAGTCATCAACCTGTGAAATGAATTTGGCAGTCTCAGTTACCAGGTGACAGGTTTCTACACCATGCACAACTGAAAACCCCTGCACAGCTGGCACTGACATCCACCTTTGGCCACACTCCTAAAGCAGAGGCCAAGCACTGAATCAGATGTGAGCAATGAACTATCCTGATGGCTTATGCAGTTCAGGTTTCAGGCTTATTACCAGGAAAACTTCACTGTCGCTCTTTGCACTTGTAACCTTTTCTTCAATAGAAAGGACTCTCCAAAGAACAGAATGTATTCTTCAAGGCCATGCAGCATAACCCCCAAGAAACAGCCACCTAATGAAATTGGAAGCTCTTAAGTGGAATTTCAGTAGTTCAATGTTTCCTTGAAAAACAAGGGATCTGAAGGAAGAGCAACATAAGACTGGATTTTGCTTGTATACAATGCAGGATTTATATTGGCTTGGGAAGTAAATCCTTTTGTTCTGAAGGGAAAAAAAAAAAGTTTGCAATTTTGCAATTTAGAAAGAATGTTTTTTCTGCACTGAGAGAATAAGTATTCCAAGACCCTGAGCTATTTTTACTCTGTGAGCAAGACAAACAATTTTGAGCCTCACCAACAAATATTATTAAAACATCAAGCTCTCATACACCTTTCTTTTAAATTACTTTTACGGTCTCTCCTCTCCTCTGGAATCAGTGTACATAACAATTTTGATGTTTAATTTAGATGTTAAAAAACTTGCTACTTCTTTTCTACACCCCACAGCTCCATACATACTGACATCTCCACTTTTGTAGCCCACTACATCGGAAGTCTTAGTATTAGGCAGTACAAATTTTATCTAATCTCTCTAAAATATTAAAACTAAGGGCATGACTGTCATTATGGTAACAAACAACAGGGAAATCGTCAGCTGCAGAATTTGTCAGGAGATTCATCTTTTTTTTTTAGGATTCCAAAGACTAAGGAATGCAAATATAACCACTTAGAGAAAGAACACCCTAACATTATCCAGATTTGCAAACAAAATTAATCATTAAAAGGGGAAACTAAGCACGGTATAATTACGAGACCCTAGACGCTGATACGTAGACACTGATATGCCTTTACCAGAGATCCCTAATGGATGAGTAAGACAAATTATTCACTGTAGGAGTAGCCTTTGATGAAAGTATTTTTTGTCTCTCTAATGACTATGTTTGCCTTACCATCTGAAATATCTTCTTTTTCTCAGCACCATTTCTTCCCCTATTAGATGTTCTCATAAGTTTGGAAGCTGTGCAACACCTCCTATTTAAAAGCAAAATAAACCCCATAAAACCAGCAAAAAAACCCCATCCAACAACAAAGACATACAGAAGATGCTAACCAGCAGATTATTTTTCTTGGCTGTGTAAATCCAAGCTCAATTTCCTCTTCTGACTGTTTGCAGTCGAAGATTTTAATCCCATAAAGCAGGAGAATGACTAAGCTATCAGCCTATTGTCTATTCAGCGTAGGATACCTAATTAAACAGTAATTTAACTATAATATTAGATTCACTCTTCTTCTGCACACTCTGAATACAAGTGTATCTGAGCAAATTAAACTGAAGGGAAGTGAATTTTGTCGCAATCTGTGCAATAATAGTTTTTTTCTATTCTCAAATGAAATATTGCTAGATAACCGTGAATGTAATAACACTTTGTCTGTTACTATAAAGTATATGACTCAACAGTGTAGATGTTCTCTCCATCACTTTAAGTTTTTGCATTGTTTGGCTATTTTTCCAGCAGTTCTGTATTTCATGAGAAAAGATGTCCCTATTACAGAAATTGAGGGAAAGGCTGTGGATGTTGTTTACCTGGACTTTTGTAAAGCCTTTGACACTGTCTTCCTCAGCATTCTCTTGGAGAAACTGTTTGCTCATGGCTTGGATGGGTGTGCTGTTCACAGGGTAAAAAAAGAGCTGGATGGATGGGCCCAAAGAGTGGTGGTGAATGGAGTGAAATCCCATTGGTCACAAGTGGTGCTCCCCAGGGCTCAGCACTGGGTCTAGTTCTGTTATCCTTGTTGGGCTAGTTCTGTATCTTTATCAATGATCTGGAAGAAGGGATTGAGTGCACCCTCTGTGAGTTTGCAGATGACACCAAGTTAATCTGCTTGAGGACGGATCTGCAAAGAGATCTGGACAGGCTCCATCAATGGACCTGGGCCAATTGTATGAGGTTCAACAAGGTAAAGGATCCTGCTCTTGGATCACAACAAACCTGTGCAATGCTTGTGCAAGAGTGGCTGGAAAGCTGCTTGGCAGAAAAGGATGTGAGGGTGTTGGTCAACAGCTGGCTGAACATGAGCCAGCTTGTGCCCATGTGGCCAGGAAGGCCAGTGGCATCCTGACCTAGATAGAT
>JANHGB010015949.1:0-50418 GCA_026283785.1 Coracopsis vasa | reverse complement strand
CAGTGGCCAAACTCCAATCCTCAGGAAGCTGTCCACTAGACCAGGACTGCTTTAGATGATAGAGAGTGGCTTAGCAAGCTCCTCTGACAGCACCTTCAGCACTCTTGGATGTACCCATCTGGCCCCATAGACTTGTATACATCTGAGTGGAACAGGAGGTTGCTAACCATTTCTTCTTGAATTATGAGGACTTCAATCAGAGCTCCCCATCTCTGCCATCCAGCTCAGGGAACTGAGTACCCTGAGAATGGCTGGTGTGACTATTAAAGACTGAGGCAAAGGCGGCATTAAGTACCTTTGTCTTTTCCTCATCCTCAGTCACTAGGTTTCCACTGGTATCCAGCAGAGGATGGAGGTTCTCCTTGGCCCTCCTTTTATTGCTAATGTATTTGTAAAAGTACTTTTTATCGTCTTTTATGGCAGTGGTCAGATTTAGTTCCATCTGTGCCTTTGTCTTTCTAACTTTCTCTCTACATAACCTAACAGCATCCTTGTCTGTTTTGTAGGGTGACAGTCCCTTCTTCCACAGGTGATAAATTCTCTTTTTTCTCCTGATTTCAATCACTACCTCCCTGTTCAGCCAGGCTGGTCTTCCCTGCCAGTTTGGTTTTCAGCACATAGGGACTGATTGCTTCTACGCCTGAAGGATTTCATTCTTGAAGAGCGTTCAGCCTTCCTGGATCCCTTTCTCCTTCAGTTTCCCAAGGAAAGGAATTCTGCCAACCAGCGTCTTGAACAGGCCAAAACTCTCCAGAAGTCTAAGGTGGAGGTTTTGCTGACCTTTTTCCTGACTTCTCCAGGGACTGAGAATTCAATCATTTTGTGATCACTTTGGCCAAGACTGCCTCCAACCATCACATCACCCACCAGCCCTCTATTTGCAAACAAATCTAGCCAGGCATCTCCCCTATGTTGCTCAGTAACCTGCTGGGTTAGGAAGTTATCTTCCACACCCTCCAAGATTGCTTCTCCTCTGCTGTGTTGTACTTCCAGCAGACATCTAGTAGCTTGAAGTCCCCCACAAGAACAAGAGCAAAATTCTCACCATCCCTGCTCTCCACCTTTCCACCTCTGCTTTTTAGCCTTGCTAATCAGTCCATTGAGCAAATCACATCTTGAGAGTAAAGTGCCTGAGCTGCTCAGTATTTTCCTCCAAGTTATACAACCTAAAAGCTGAACGCCACGTGCTTCATTGTGGTTTTAAATCCAAGTTAGTTAAATGTATTCTACAATCAAAGGCAAGGAAAATCTATCAGAATTTCCCATATGGCTCTTTGTTTTCATAGCAGAATCGTTTAAAAAACAAAGCACATAATCCATTACTGCTGACTGCTTAATGGAGAAGGAGGTATTTTGTTTGTGGTTTGTTTTTTGGTTTTTTTTATTAAAAAACCCCTAAACCACCCAAATTAAAAAATCCAGGAACTGTGTTTGTCAGATCAGATGGGTAGTGTTACATTAAAGAAAATTCCATTATGATGTTATTAATTATGAGAATACTCATCCATATTATTAAAATACAGATGAGAATTTGGAGAACAGTCAACAAATCACATTTAATGACTGTTTTAAAGTCTCTCTCCTACACATCCAAGCTAATTAAAACCTACACATATATGAGCAGAATAGTGATAATATTAACTTAGGACTCTGCTGGTGAAATTAAAAGGTCTATCATGTGTTGTCTAACCTTTAGATATTAAACTAGAGACAGCCTTTCAAAGAAATGTTGGTGATAAGCCTTCAAGTGAGTGAGACAATGCTGGAATAACGTGCCCCAGAGGACCATGACAGTGTATGACAGCTGGAGACCTAAAAGCTAATGAAAGATAAGCTCTCAACAGAAGGACTGTCAAAGAAAGTAAACGGTATAAAGAAAAAGTCAAGGCAGGAACAGAGCTTATTCTGCAATAACAACAAGGGAAAAAAAGATTGGAAGAATGAGGCTGTGAAATCCAGCCTTATCTTCTGACTTCTAAAAATGTGTCTCCTAGAACCAGCCTTTAAAAACAAAGAGCTTTCCTTTTGGTTATCACTGGATTATGGAAATTCACTGAAAGCAACTCTAATCCTTCATAATGTATTTAATAGGGGTCATTACTTAACCACAACATGCATCACAGAATATTTCCTTCTGAATTTAGAAATTCATGGGTGAGTCTCAGGACTTTTGGGTTATGCTACATTTTAGGTGGGTGTTACCAAGATCCACCTCGTTCCTGGCTTTTTACTCAGTGAATAGCTGAACTCCCTACAGCAAACCAAACCAACAAACAAGACCTAAACAGTAATATTTCTAGTGCATATTTTCATAGGGAAAAGAAAGAGCTCAAAAGCCCTGAAGAGACATACAAATATTCTCTTGTTTCTGTCTAGAATGCTCATAGTCATTATTTTTGCCACTACGACCCTTCCATATAAGCACATACAAAAAAAAAAAGAAAAAAGAAAAAAATGGAATAACTACACCTCAATCACAGGTAAAATGAAGGACCCTGATCTGGGTTTTGTAATCCTACTGAATCCTCTTAGAAAATTCCCCCAAGTGGATGACATAACTAGCCTATAAATTCAGAATTGCTCGCATACACAAAATGCATTCATGCCAGGATTTTCATAAGAATGCAGATACCATCACAAATACCAGATGCCTAAAAAGATTTTTTAAAAAACAGCCTAAACAGCTATTTTTTTGCATTAGTTTTACTTCTGAATTCTGTGTGATATATGCACCAAAAATTTTATTAAACATAAACAAGAACTACAGATTAGCTGGTTTAAATCACCTTTTTAAAATGTGCATAAAAACAATCAGCCTGCATTGCATGAATTTTCCATCTTCTGCTTTCTCTACCAAACCAGAGCAAATAGGGTTTTTTAAGGAAGATCCCTCTCACCTTTAAGAGTCTCAAATAAGCATCTTGCAATCAGCAGCCAGCAAACTAGAAAGATACTGTATGACAGCAAAATTAATTCAGAGGTCTCTTTCGGGAAAAATATCCCTTTCATCACTTCTATTCCCTGTAATTGATTTTAATTATCAGTTTGGTCAAAAATATATTGGTAGGAGGATCAGAGCTTACAAGAAAATATCCCACTGCTAGCATGCTAATGGGACACAGCTGCAAAGGAAATAAAGCAGTGTAATTAAAGTTTTGTTTCTTTGATTCCTTTCTTCCGATTATCATAGATGCTATTTTTGTATTGGTGAAGAAAAAATAATTAAATAATGATTTTTAGCCCTAAAAAGTGCAGATCTAGAGATCCTTCTCATCCACATCTCTGATACAAGTACTGTTCCAATCCCACTTTGTGGGAAGTACCTTGCTGTTTTGCACAGCAAGAATAAGTTCATAGAATCCAACTAAAAATAAGGACAAGTAGAAGTACTGGCCATCCAAACAATTTAATTTTTATCCAGTTCCTGGCAGAGGTTTGGTCTATTAAAGTCTCCCAACTAAGATCCAGGCATACAATGGGGGATGACAGCTCTTGCCAAGGACACTTTCCCTAAAGACAGAGCAAATGTGCCTGCACTAACTTAGTGGCAGCGAAAGTCCCTGATTTGTTGTATTTACTGGTAGAGATATTAACGCGTATCCTGGGCCATTCTTAAGTCCACTTCTATCGCACATACAGGCAGCATTGACTGTCTTGAGATTTTTTTCCTGGAACCTAGAGGTCAAGACAGTTTATATGTTTCTATTTTAAATTAAAACAACAGATGAAGTTGGCAGAAGAATTGTTAAACCCCATCTTACTAGTGCTGGTGCATTGACAACTACCGTTATATTTTATTAAAACTTTTTTTGACGTTGTCAAAAATAAAGACAAAAGACTCTTACATTTTTAATGTAGAAATTAAAATGTTTAAATGAGACATGGAGTATTTCAGCTTAGACTGCCATAATGGATCCTTGGAGTATGTTTTATTTTTCTTTCATGTGGTATATCAAAATGGCAATCAGTTACAAGATCTCATATTACAAGAATCTGTATATTGTATATTAATCAGCTGTTTGATATAGATAAAGGGTGTGGAAAAAGAGAATTCTGTTTGACACAGAAAACATACCTGAAGAAGAGAGCATCATTTTACCCAAACTAAGATAATTGAAAATAAAATGTATCTTCTTTTATTGTGGATTACTTAGTTTATGCAAAGAAACTGCCATATTCATTGTCACCATTATTAAGATGCATAACTTCTGAATATGTACTAAAATGACACTGTAAAATCATATGCTATGGAAAGGAAGGATGAGAAAAGAATATAAAAACCTTGTGCAAGAGATTGGAGAATCAGTGCTTCCTTCTCAGCAGCCTCTGAACATCAAACACACAAAAGCATCGATCAGTAGGAGGCGCTGTTACACAGACTTTGCTTGCTTTCACTCCTACCTCTTACATGTGAAAAAGAGCCATACTTTAAGAATCATACTGGGTAACACAGAGGGTGATATAGAAGTTTTCAAGAATGACAGTAGTTTAGACGGTAGTTTAGACAGGACAGATGCAGGAGGACAAACAGAAGACAGAAAGAAGACTATTCGGAAGAGGATCAAGCAGTCTGAGGAAGAACTTTTGTGAAACAAGAGAAAGAGAAGCAATAATCATAAATTCTTGCTGACATCATAAAAACTTCACTTTCTAATGTGTCACTGCAAGTGGCATATCAGATACAAGGGCACTTGGTTTGCAAAATAATCTGAGAAAAGACAAACAAGCAAATACTTGTTTGACACAGCTATTTAAATCCTTACAAGTGATTTATCATTTCCAAGAAGATAGTGGATGATTATTCATTTTATCTCTGCAATTAGAGATTAAATTTTCTCTCCTTTGTATAGAGTAACATCTCTGTTCCATGTATAATCCTGAATGCAATGCAATGGATTGTTGATGAATGAAGGTAGCATTCAATATGAATGAACAAGGCAGGTTCTAGATCAAAAAGACATTTCATGAAAAAATGCAAGTAATTCCTAACATTCTCCATATGTACTGCCATGGACATAGTGAAATTCATCAGAACACAGCTAACTATCTGAGAAACTAATTTTGAGTAAGGAATGAATGAAAATATAGAAATTATTATTTCTTTATAGCTCAGGGTTCTTTTAAGTTGCAGTTTACAGTTTGTCTGAGCAGGAATTGTTTGAAAAATGAAAGCAAATCAGTCATAATAACCAGTAATAACCTCTGTTCATATAAAGCAGCCCTAAAATTTTCAGATAGGACTTGGTAAAAAGCATATCCAAAATCGTTACTGTAATTTTACACCCTGATCAGAGGCTTTGGAGAGAATACAGATTCATATTAGCAGTCCTAAGTGCAGTCAGCAACATAATAAGTGCTTATTTTTCAAAATATCTAAACAAGAAATTGCGGGCAAAGAATGAGAAAAATAAAGCTGTGTTTGGTAATGAGAAAAACCCGCATCATCCCAAATGGAGATCATAACATTCCTATATCACACAAGGTGTTTTCATGTTATCTATACTATAGTTATGACGCACAAATATGCTATAGGGAGCCCTGCAAATACAAGAAGTAGAGATACCTGTCAAACTTCAGACTGTATAATTTTATTTAACTGAAATTCACAAATTAGTCTGCATTTTTAGAGTAAGGAAGGGCTTCAGTTAGTTTTAGCATGGGGTAAATAAACTGCTTGGAAAGAGGAGAAGATTTTTTATTTAATATCTTTTTTTTTCAGCAAATTATCTTTTTCCACCCCAGTCTGTAAGGTCTTTTTTGGCCACACAATGCTGTGTAAGTGCGTAGGAATGGAAAATTCTCCCCAGACCATACTGAGCACTCATTAGAAAAATCCACATTATCTTGCAGAAGAGAAGCTTCTACAGTGTAACCTTTATTTAACCTCTACTTACCCCCCTCAAAGATACATAAGATTCAATTAAACTTTTTGCCTCCAGTTAAGTTTAAAAAGGAAAATGAGATCTTAACAAGACTGGTTTTTAAAATAGCTGCAAATCATAACTTCTAAATGTTGGAACTTACTGTGCAATATTCCAGACATCTTCAGTGAATAGTCCAAATGACTCAATACTAGGAACGTTTCCAGTATAAATCTTCAATCCATTTTAGGTGAGATGATTTGCAATTAAACCCCAGAGTATGCTATTCAAATTTTAAAGGGGTCCTCTAGTTTCTCTTGGAATAGGATTGACATACTTACATAATAGGTTTCCAAGCTTCACCAACTGGATTGTCTCCTCTGCATTTTTTAACATTTTAATTTGTGAAAATGCTTTGTGTTTTCTTTTTTAGAAAATTTGGTGAAATAACAGTCTTGGGAGTTCTGATGTGCCCTAGTTCACCATAACCCTCAAGCGTTGTTTTTTGGTTGGCTGGTTGTGGTTTTTCCTCCTTTTTCCCATTTATATAGAAGTAGCTGGTTAGGTACTTAAAAACAAGCAAAATCTAAGGCTAGAAGTCATTCTACAATGTCTTTTTCTTTTAGCATATTATACAAAACACACTGCAGGTCTTACAGGCTCTCCATTGTCAGCAAGAATGTTGCTTCTGCACTGAATCTTTATTTCCTTTTTTTCCTGAATATAAGGCAAACATCCCGTAGGGGAAAAGTGTTCAATATTTTTAGACAAGCCCCCATAGCTTAAAAAATCTCTCTGACCTGGTTCAATACTTCAAACCTTTATTCTATTAACACCTATTTATATGATAATACTTGTATGCCACAGTTGTAGAACCCTGAGTACTTATACAGTCCACCCTCAGGAGCTCATAACACATGAGGCAAAAAAAGGACATGGAGCATTCTCAAAGGCAGCCTTTTGACCTAGAGTAGAAAAAGAGGGTATCCTTAAACTCTTAAAAATGGAAAATGTAGAGGTAAGAAATGTGGTACTCTTGCAATTTGACTTTGTTCTGACCTCTTGCTCTTATAGATAATACTTGAAGGATAAGGAAGCATGTGGACCACAACTACAGCTCTCAGTACATGCACTCTGGGGATGCTGTACTGCTACTGACTCAATTCGATACACTCATAAGCCTCAGTACAATGCTGTATAGAGATAACAGCATCTGCAACAGCAAAATTTTGTTTTCAGGCTAATAGGCCTTGCCTCTTATGTTTAGGATTGCACAGTACCAAATATTATTTCTGGGTTTAGGACCCAGCCAATAACAGAATGATATAAACATATCAGTTTCAACTAATGTTAGCATAAAAGTATGCATACCTCGCACTACTGACCAGCATAAATTTCTATAAAATAATCTAGTTAATCTGGTAATGTGCTCCACAGACCTTAACTCAGAACCTTTGAAATGCAACACTGTTGCTTAACTACAGCTTATTCTTCAGCAAATTCTTTAGCAAAGTTATTTGAAATCTACTTTGAATTAAACAGATGGGTGTGAAAATGCCAGAGCAAACCATGAAACAAGACAATGCCACTGCTCAGTCCATTTCTGTTACTAGAAGAGCAATTAAAATGAGGGTTGAGAGGGTCCATCAACACCTAAATAGAGAAGTGATGTTTAAGGACATTCCACCAAACAAAGCAGCCAGTCATAAAAACCAAAAATTACGTATTAGACTTACAGTTATTATTTTTGTGTCTAAACTAACAGTATTTTTATACTGATACAAAAGGAAAGAGACCCAACAAAGGACAGCTGGAAAAGCAGTCATTTATTTTGAGTACTGCAAACAGAGAGTGAAAATATGATAAAAAAATCCTTTTTCTATCCTCTTCCCTATCATACACAGTGAGGCATAACAAAACTAAAGCCAAATCCAGCCTTCTAGTCCGATTCTTATTCATTAGATTTACCATCAAGAATGGCTTTCTTGTATGTTGTGCATTAACTTTTTTTCTTAAGTCCACTGAAACATTCACATTTCATCACGATGAACTTGCTATGCTTTCTAATTACCGTAAGACTCAACTCGCTCTGCTCTGTTGATGCTTTGCCAAAAATACAGCCATTGTGCAAATTAATATTTACTGCGTTATCACTGAATAATGCAATGGTTCATGTACTTAGCAGTGGCACAAAGCATAAACTAGGCTCCTTAGGTAGAAGCGTGCATTTTATTTTAAAGACACAAGTTGAAGTAAACCTTAGACAACATCCACATCTCTGTCTGATTAAAATTCCTTTTTTTCAGCTTCCGCTTGCTTTTCCTCAGAATGGAAATGTGTTTCCCACTGTTAATTCTGCTCAGCACATCCTTGGTTTCCTTGCTTGATTTTTACCACTTGTATCTGCACTAGACTGAAAAATTTTGCTGTATTTTTACACATATTATTGTGATACTGTGCAGAAGCTCCTCTGTGAGGCTCATAAATAGGAAACATTGTAAGAGAATGAGTGCTCAAAAGCTTGAAAATCAGCTTCACAGCATTAATGTCTAAGCTATGCAGAGTCATCAAGAAATAATACTGCATTTTATGAATAATCATTGTGTAATATACATCAAAGAACTGCTGTGAATATTTGTCTAATAAAGACAATATTTTAAGGATTAGTCCCACACCACTGGTTTGGGAAGAAGTATGATCATTGTGATCTGTCAGCAGATGACATATTCTGTTAAAATAGGCCATATAGTAACATAAATATTTATGCAGCTGCTTAAAATATACACCTGAACCAGGTAACTGAATTAATTGAATTCAAGAAATATTTTGTTTATTCCTACCATCATTAGGGTGGACAAAAAGTCATCCTTAACCTGTGACAGCTAATAAATACAAAGGTGCAGTCTGTTGAACAGTCTATGAAACCCCATGATTAGACGAGTAAGCAGCAAGCTCAAGAAGTAAGAAAGGAGATGGTTTTTAACAAAAAGTGTTATCACTTTATTGTTGCTTCTGGAAAGAAGAGAAGTCATTTGTCTTTCCAAACATAATCTCTATAAATAATGAAGGATGTTTTGTAAGGGGGATAATAAACTGTCAGTTCTATTTTCACAGCAGCAAAACATATATCAGGACTGGCCTTGTGGAAATATAACTATGTAGAAGAGCAATAAATATTGTTCCACATGTTTTTGTGCACTATTATTCTTATTTTTAATTGCTACAAACAACAACACAGAACAGAAGGAGAGCTTTGGCATTCACCAGGGGTTTGGGAGCCCTCCGCTCTTTCCAAGCTTCTAGTTGCAGGATTTTTACAGCTCCAGACCCTCTGCAGAAGTGCAGTTCATCCTCAGGGACTGGTCCTTTCATTTTCTTAGGAAGCTGATTTCTGCTTCCCTGTCCATACACGTACTACCATGTAGCATTTGTGAGGTAGTATCACATTTTTTACAGTGACACCACATGAAGGCATTTGTTACCTGATGCATAGCTTTACAACAAGAGAATATTCTTTCTTTACACAGGGACAAAACTGTCCAGAAATATTTCTAAGCAGACTCTGAGGCATGATGCAGGCTTTCTAAGCCAAGTGCTCCCTTATCCTGTCATAGTTCAAATCTCTATAATCCATAAAAATTAACCATCAATTCTATTGACTTTAGAGAGATCAGTCCCTAAAGCAGCATTACTGAGTGGGATTTAGGCGTTGTCCGTGTAGCTTTACATAAAAAGCAAATAGTATAAATATAAATTTTCCTTCTGTCTTCAAATATACCTTCAGTAGGCTTATCAGGAAAACACAAATAACAGACTGAAAGCAGGCATCTGAATCACAACCAAAGCACTATAAGGTGAACAAGAGAAACGTTTATCAGGTATTTTTATCTGATAAGAGGAAGCAGTAACAAATAGTCTTGGAATGTCTGAAAACACCAGCTTTGGTGAGAATACCATTACCAAATTCTGTGCTAATGCTGCCAATGCTTCACATTTACTTATAAATTTGCTTTGCTGGTATACATTCACTTAAAATAGCGGTTAATACAAAAAGAGAAACAAAGGTCACATACAAGTTTAGGAGATAAGCAAGAGGAAACTCAGATTAGGAATATATCCTCTCTGACTGGGTCATGTAATAATGTCATGGGAGAAGACATAACTGGAATAACTGACTTAATTTTGACAATTCAACTCAGCAACTTTATCTAAAGTAAAATATAGCAAAATGGATATTATCTCAAATGGCTGAGAACTTCTAGAAAGCAAGTATACATTCAGTATGCAATAGAAAGAATTGAATGGAAGAACAGAAGAATGATAGTCCATTGATATACAATCATAGAATCATTTGGGCTGGAAGGGACCTTTAAAGGTCATCTAGTCCAATCCCTGCTGCAATGAGAAGGAACATCTTCAAGTAGGTCAGGTTACTCAAAACCCCATTCAACTTGACCTTGAATGTTTCCAGGGATAGGACATCTACTACCTCTCTGGGCAACCTGCTCCAGCGTTTCATCACCATTGTAAAAAATCTCTTCCTTATATCTAACCCAAATCTACCCTTTATCAGTTTAAAACTATTACCCTTTGTCCTTGTGCTACAGGTACTACTAAAATTAATGAGTTTAGATTGCATCAAAATGTTAAGCATGATCTTAGGATGTTTTTGTAAATTTCTGTTCTGAAAAGTCATTTAGAAACAATTCTGTAATATAGTGAATTCGAACTCTTTTCTGTGAATTATATGAACAAAGTGAACGAGACAAATGCTTCAGAGAGTTCATAAATGTGACTCTTTAGCAATTTCACTAATTCTGTTATTTGATGTGGACCTTTTCTTATGATTTAAGAGAATGGCAGGAGGGTACATGGGATAGGAGAAACAGCAAAATAAGCTCTTTCTTTGTTAAGAATACCAAGTGAGTGAGCTCAGCATCAACTGCTCATCGCTACTGGAGATTAAAGATCTCGCTTAATCACATGAAAAAAAAAAAAAAGCCTAAATATCAGGTCAACATCACTGAATGGTCTAGGAGATCCAGAGTACCCAGGAAGATGGAGGGAGTTTTAAAAAGCAGGTCAGCTTTTACTGCAAACTCGGGAGGAACACAAAAATCTGTCACAGTTCACTACATATAAGAAGAATAGTGCTCCTTCCATGTATTTGACTCCCTACATTTATAAACTTCGCATTATGAGACCTGCAAATATGACCAAAAAGCAGATAATGACCAAGCTTCACTTTCTGTACTAGGTAGACATTGCTGTCTTACTCTCCATATGAAGTCTGAAGTATCCTTTCTCCCCCTTTATCTTATGTTTTGAATGTGGTTGATTCTTACTTTGCAAATAATTTAAACCATAATTCCTAGTGACCCTAAGGAGACCAGCACTCCACCTGGACAATTTATTAACACGTTAGTGACACGCATTAAGAAATGGGCTTAAAGTCTGACTAAACTTGACAAAGCATCCATGTGTACTGGTAATTAAAGAAATTGAGATGTTTCTAATTACAGACTGCTATAAAAATGGAAAAATCAAGTATTACTATAATTAATGGAAGATTTTTACCTGTCATCACCATGAGATAATATAAACCAGACTGTTATGCATGTATATTTCAGACAATAATAAGCAAAAGCACTTATTTTAGATATTTTATGTCAGCATGCATGTTTAATACACATGCAAAATACTGTATCTTCTATAATAACTATAACAATTCCTAAGGAATCAGGCACTGTATTTTTTCTTCTATATTTCCTCCCTCCCAAATCAGACCTCCCTAGTCTACCCTAAACCAATTACTGATGCTATACCCTAACTCTGACAGGTCCACTTCTCTTTGCACAAAGAAATTCAATTTTACCAAATATATCCATATTCATATTTTGTAGTTGTGAAGGCATTGTGAGGAACAGATAATCAGACTAGATCACTGGGATAAAGTTATCTCAAGCACAGTGAAAAGAAAGGAGGAGTAAGGGACCAGAACCATTTTGACCTATTTGTTAAGTTTGAACCTTACTGTGGTGCCAGGACATGATCCTAAGCTCATGACACAGGTTTTCCTGTACAAGTGGCTTAAACCAAAACACCGGGGTTCCTATTAAGATACAAAAATATTTTTCGTCGTTTTTGCAACAGACTTGCCTCACTAAAGGCTGGGATTAAAATGAAAGGCAGCTTGCATATAACAGAGAAACACACCTATTTTAATTTGAGATGAGATACATTTTTCTAAAGTAATGGAAGAGAAGGGTGCCTTTTAAGAGAATAAACATCTTTAATGATGTCTCACCTGTCTCTCCATGCATGCAGATTTTCTACCAGATGCCCTACTCTAATTTCACATGCTTGTCTGTGTTTCACTCAGACCTTTAACATTAAAGGGAGTATATGCTGTTTGCCTCTCGATGTTCTATCACTGCAGTATTAATTGCTGAGTTAGAGTGGCATATCCTTATATTGATGGACTGGCAGGTGGATTATGCTGCACTCAAGGGGCTACTGCAGTCTGACAGCTGAGATTTCCAGCTTTCTGAAGAAAAGGAAACAAGGTTTCTGAGAACTATTAAGAACTAAATTTAGGAAAAAATGAGATCGTGAGAAAGCAGACTTTGGGAGAGTTGGTTTTTATTAACGGTGAGTTTTATCAAGTCAGCTGCGCCACACCGAATAGTGATACATGAGCAGTGGCTGGAGTATGCTAAAAGAACAAACTAAAAGTCACTTCTTATCTACTGCTGAAAGTGAGAAGGGAATACAGTGGAAGGCTGGGAAGGACATTGTATGTTCAGTTATTAAGGACATTTATTAATTTGCCTCTAGAGATTGGTCTTCCTATCTGACCAACAGTATATATGTAATTTGTTAGAATTCTGACCTGCTTTATATAATCACTTCTCTAGGTTGCCTTTTATTTCTGATGCTAGCCAACTTTTACTTTTAATAATATTTTAAACAACATCACGAAAATATCTCTAATTTTGAATCATGACACAGGTCTTTATGGTTGTCATAGCTTAAACCCATCAGGTCCTCAGTACCACACAGCCACTTGCTCACCTCTTCCCGTTCCCCCTGCCTCTCTGGGTTGGAAGGGGAGGACAATTCATGGGTTGAGATAAGAACAGTTTAATAACTAACGTACAGCATAATACAATTACTACTACTACTAGTAATAGTAGTAATAATAATAATAAGGGAAATAGTAAGGAGAGAGAATATAAAAGTAAAAGGGTGTTCTGGGCTCCCTGACAAAGGGGAAAGGTAAAAAAGATAAGCACAAGTGATGCACAATACAATCGCTTACCACCCCCTGACCGATACCCAGCCCTACCCAAGCAGTGATTTGTCCTTTCTGGGTGACTTGCCCCAGTTTATGTACTGGGCATGATGTGCTGTAGTCTGGAATGTTCTTTTGGCTAGTTCGGGTCAGGTGTCCTGTCTCTGCTCCCTCCCAGCTTTTTGTGCCCCTCCTTACTGGCAGAGCATAACAGACTGAAAAGTCCTTGACCACGGTAACTGCTATTTAACCACAACTAAAACATTGGTGTGTTATCAGCACTGTTTTCAGACTAAAGCCAAAACACACCACTGCACCAGCTACTAGGAAGAAACTTAACTGTCCCAGCTGAAACCAGAACAATGGTATGAATCCTACATCTGTACATATTGTGTGAAAAAAAGACTTAGAAGTGGAGTCAACTTTAATGTTGTGAATTCAAATGCTCAGACATTAGGAAATACCAAAATTAAGGATGCCTGAGCAGTCTTCTTTCCACTCCTTTATATTTACAAATCATTAAACACTTTATGGTTACTTGATCATTCAATACGTGTAACGCAACATTCACTTTGTTAGCAGAGATTCAATATTTCTGTTTATCAACATTATTCAATGAGAGGCTTTGTACATATTTGTACTCATCATTCAAATCCTGAATCAAGGACACTATAATTAATTTATTCCAGGTTTTTCCTCAGGTAATGTCATTCTAACATTTTAATATTTTTTACATATTGAAAAAATCAATCTTCAGAACAGTTCTGCAGTGTGAGATAAGGTGTGCTTCTTTACTTAATAGACAGTCGTTGGGCTGACCCTGAAACTTATTTGTCTTATGCAGATATGTCTTGGCTCCTGTGGAAGGGATAAAAAAAGCCCTATCACATGACTATAATTAATGTCAGGCAAAGGAATTAAATTTTCATAAGCTATAGTTATTATGCTGGCATATCCTAACTTTTAAAAATGTGTTTTAAAAAGACTAACACTTGGAAGTAATTTCCATCATTTTTCTTTTGAACAATTTGTAACCTTGGTGTGGACCTGTCGTTAAAAAGGGTAGAGGTACTTGCTTTACTAGAATTGTAACCATTTGCAAACAAAAATGTTGAGACTCAAGTTTCACAGTTTTCTCTGCAGTCCATACAGAGGCACAGCTACAAATCCCTGTCAAGATCTGTTGGATGATTTTGCTTTTTTTTGCCTCACATAATGGTTCATAAAAAAAAAAAAAGAAGTAGTTTTCCATAGAAGAGATCTTATAAAAAGAGTCCTTTTGAAAGTGAGAGAAGCCTGTGGGCTGGCATCCTGGGTGAGTGGCTCTGTGGCAGCAGAAGTGCACTGCCAAAGTGAGGTGAGACCAAAGTAGAATCAGTGGAATGTCTTTGAATATTTTAACATTATCTTTTTCCCCTTTCTTCTCCTCTCCCTCATCTTTCTAAATGCTCCCTTTTGTATTTCTCCTGATCCTGCCACTGCTTCTTCTCTCAGACCTACTGCATGACTTCTGTGTTTGGCAACTTCTGGCTATTGTCGCAAAAAAGGTTACAGAATTTTTTCCAAATTTAAATAAAACAACCAACCATATCAACTAAAGAGCCAAAGGTAGATGCTCAGCTTCTGAAACAGACATTCACACCAGGCCACTGCTGGAAGCACTGAGCTCTAGCTCATTAGTTTCACTTGACACAGCCATCCCTATGTTCTAATGAAATTTCAGCTTACCTACTTTAAGCATGGCAAAACAGATCTTGGCACTCAGGATCTCATAATGCATTGTGACAACTCAACCCCTGATAATGGACTGAAATACTGAGCATCTGCAATAGAGCTAAATAATCACTTCATTCCAGCATTTCTCTTTCTGGTAGAGCCACCTTCTCTGACATCAAGTTGCCATTATAAATTAATACCTTTCCACTTCTAAAAACCTTTAATATTACTACAAAGCTATCACTACCATAATAGCAGATGGCAAGCTGTCTGAAGTCTTCTCAGCCATGTCAACAGTGAAGTCTCTCTCTCTGTCTGAATCCAACAGCATATTTCACCAGAGAAAGCCAAGGAGCACCTATCAATAGGAAAAGTCTGGGTGGAATGCTTCGAAAAGTTTGAAAATCCCACTGGTGTTTTGCAGGGTGGATAGCACTCAAGCTGGAAGGTTGTAAGATATCAGGAGTCTTCTCAGGGCTTTGATCCTGAAAAGATTTGTGTACTCATTTAATTTGATGCACTCCGAGTAGTCCCAGCTGCTTAAAACAAAACGTGTGCGCAAGCCCTCAGCAGAATACAGAGTTCAGGCCTATCAGTCTGCAAATAGTACAGAAAGCCTATGGATGTTATATAGTTGATGCCCCCTATTAGAAAGCCTATTTAAACTCCAAATTCAAACAGTGTTGGTGAAGATGACAGTCTTTCTGCCATGTCTCCACTGGGAAAAGAACCACTGATGGAATGGCAGTTTGTACAGAAAAAATTAAATGACATTTTCATTGCAAGACCTAATTTCCTGGCTGCAGGAGGTGTTAAGATGTGCAAACAATCTAATCTCCTGGACATTGAGTAGTTTCAAAACTGCATAGCTCCAGGGCTGTGAGGAAGGAACTTCCCAGAGAGCAAAAGAAAAGTTTTCAAGACAGAGAAAGAAAGAGCATTATTGCTTTTCAAGCTTATTTCTTTGTTAAATAAGAAGACGGTGCAAGTCACCAATTAAAGGCCCAGAGCAGTGTGTGACCACACATTAATCTCAGCAGATCTTACGTAAGTTTATGAAAAAAAGAAAAAGAAAATAAAAAAAGAGGTATACCTGCTGGTGGCAAATGCTGAAGGAAACGCAGCCTGTGTGAAACTGAACAGTCCAGAAATATGATTCTGGGCTAAAAACCAGTTAGTGTTCATTTTTAGTGTTGTGAGAGCATTTCAGGCATAAATTTCAGGTTAGGCATGTTGCTGGGTAGGAGATGTAGTTGTAAGAGTGTTCCATGGTTTGAAATGCACTGCGGCAGGCAGTGCTAAAGAGCTAGTAGGCACTCCACGAGCTCTGTGGAGGTCCATAGCCATCACAAAGTGTCAATGCAGTTATTCATATAATGCCAGATGTTATCCAAGTTGCAGACAACATTCATTATCAGCTTCATGTCAAATTGTATTTTCCATTTTTTATTTTACTTATGTTTATAAATAGTATCATGGTCCATTTTATAGCTCAAGCTATTTCTAGAAAGTTGCTTTCTGCAGCAGGACCTAAAGAAATGTAAAAGCTGCCCTACCCAGGACCCACTGTATATTATAACTTAGATCCATGTGTTTCTGAGGCAGACCTGACCAAACTCTGAACCGTTCAAGGAACTAGGTAAATGAGCTTTTTTTATTTGTACTTTATCTCACAATCCGCTAATTACAATCTCTCTCAAAGTACAACGAAGTAAAAATAGATTTCAGAGAATACACCTCAAACAAAAGATGTCTTTAAACAACTTTCTATCTTTCTTGCAGTCCCTCAGACCGCAACACCTATTAGCATTATTTGGAAGAAGAAGCAGTTTTATAGGCATGCAAATGTCAGTCTAGTACTTACTATAATCTGATATGTACACATATTGACAAGGAGTAAGAGCATATTTAGAAATCACGAAAGAAAAGCATACTTTACCTCCCAGAGCAATAAGATACAGGCTTATTTAAGCAACAACCATAGGAAAGACAACACGAATGGACTAGAAAACCCACCCCCACAAAAGTGAAACTATTTTGGAAGGTAACCTTGTCTGTAAGATTAACAAACCTCTGCAAGTTCTATGCTTTATGAATTTATGTCCTTCATGACAAAGAGAAATTAGTACCTTTTGTAGTCAGGTACAGAGGAAGAATTCACATTAAATATCATAAATATATAAATGATAAGTTTCTACACAAATATACCCAGGATGTTTATGAAATTCAACAACCACATATGAATTATTGTCCTTGGGAAAGCAGAGACCTGGCCACTGTACACTCTGTAGCAGGCCAGGCGCAGGCTCTGAAGGGAAGGTGCAGGGGCTGTGGTGCACAAGGAGCTTCGCATGATCCAGCACCAGCTAGACAGTAGGACTACACCCTGTCCATGAAGGGATGGGGTTATCCCAATGTTCTCAGCATTTAGGAGACCACACCTAAATATTGTATTATATTTTGGACCTCTCATTACAGGAAAGATGCTGATAAAACTATGAGAGTTCAGCATGGGACCTCAAGCTGGTTATGGCTGGAGCACTGACAGGCTTGGGGCATCAACCATCTCTCTAGGAAGGCTGTTTCAGCGTTTGACCACCCTCTTGATAAAGAAATGTTTCCTAAGGTCCAATCTGGACCTCCCCTGGTGCAGCTTTGAGCTATTCTCACACATGCTGTCCCTGGATACCAGCAAGAAGAGATCAGCACCTCCCTCTCCCCTTCCCTTCAGAAAGCTGTAAAGAGCGATGAGGTCACCCTTCAGCCTCCTTTTCTCCAAACTAGACAAGCCCAAAGTCCATAGCTGCTCCTCACAGGACATGCCTTCCAGCTGCTTCACGAGCTTTGCTGCTCTCCTCTGAATACATCCGAATACCTTCACATCCTTCTTAAACTGTGGGGCTCAGAACTGCATACAGCAGTCAAGGATAGGTCTCACCAATGCTAAATGCGATGGGATAATCACCTCTTTTGGCTGGCTGATTATGCTCTATTTGATGCACCCCAGGATGCCCTCTTAGCTGCCAGGGGACACCACTGATTCCTGTTAAGACTGTTATTGATCAAAACCCCCATATCCCTTTCTGCAAGGCTGCTCTACAGCCACTCATCTCCTGGTGTATACTTGTGTCCAATGCTACTCTGTCCTAAGTGCAGAATCTGGCATTTCAACTTTAAAATTATATTAAAATTAAAATTAAATTTCATTCCATTAGTCACAGCCCAGTGCTCCAATCTAGATAATTCTGCAAGGCATCTTTCATCTCAAGAGAGTCAACAGAACCTCCCAGTTTGATGTCATCAACAAACTTGCTAATAGTGCATTTAACTCCTGCACCCAGACCATCAATAAACATACAGAACTGGCACTAGAGTTGAACCCTGAGGAACACCACTGGTGACTGATCATCAGCCCAACTTAGTACCATTCACTATAACCCTTCAGACAGTTCTTCTCCCAGTGTACTGTGAACCTGCTCATTCCACAATTGGACAGCTTGTCCAGGAGGATGCTGTGAGGGACAGTATCAAAAGTAAAATGCAGAAAAACCGCGTTTACCTCATTCTCTTCATCCAGTAAGTGGGTGACCTTATCATAGAAAGATATCAAATTAGTTAAATAGGACTTTCTATCGGTGAACCCAAGTTGGCTTTGCCTGATGATTGCATTATTCTTTAAATGCCTTTCAATAGTACCGAGTATAAGCTTCTCCATAATTTTTTCAGAAGCTGAGGTTAGACTAACAGGTCTCTTGTTCCCGGGATCTTCCCTCATGTCCTTTTTGTAGATCAGAGTAACACTGGGTAGCTTCCAGTCAACAGGGACCTTCCCAGGCTCCCAAGAACTTTCGTAGATGATCAAGAGCAGTCCTGCTATAACCTCTGCTAGCACCTTCAGTATTCTGGGATGAACCCCATCAGGCCCCATGGACTTGTGAACATTCAGCTGATAGAGCTGGTCCATGAGAAAGTGTAGGGACCGGCTGGCTCAGCCTGTTGCAAAGATGGGGACAGGCTGGGGCTGAAAACAGCCCCTGGTGCTTGCAGAGAGGTGGTTGAGAAGAGGTAGCCAGAGAGACAAGGGGCATCAGATGGACCAAGCAAAAGAGGTTTGGACAGGACCTGAGGAAAAGGCGTTTCTCTTGGGACAGTGGTGCAGGCTGCCCAGGGAGCCTCTGCTGGCTCCATCCCTCTTGAGTACAATTGGAAAGGTATCAGCTGCAGCATTTTTTAAATTATGATATACTAAACTAAGCAGCTAAGAAAAATGTCTATTCATGTGGGAGTAAAAGATAATTTAAAGACATGCTTGTAAATTCATGTAACACACAAGGACATTTTCAGCTATCTTCTCTACTTCTGAAGGTGCAGCAGAATGCACTATTTACTTTCACAAAGGAAGCTGGATAACTCTCAAATTGGTGTAATAAAACCTTTCAAACCAAGAAGCACTCTTAGGCCTCAGGGGGAGTAAATAAACAAAGATAGCCAAATTACTTCTCAGATTCCATTTCACATTACTAGACTTTGTATTAGGCATCTACTCAAACACTCCTGTTATAATGAAAGCATTTTACTTTGGAACTAAAGTTTTAGCTTTCCGTAACATCATGAAGAAAATGAAATCTAATCTTTCGCTGTGACTACAGGAATCTGATCACACACATCCATTGGTATCTGTGTTTTTCCATACAGAAAATCATAGCTTGGGAAAAATAAATAGAAGGCAGAATGAAAAACTCCAGCTGTATTCAAGAGAACATATAAAGAACATTGATGACTTAGAGATATCATTATAGAAGCAGCAATGTGAGAAAAAAAAATATCCTCTAACGTGCAGATTTGATTAACAAAGTGCCAAAGTGCCATTGTACCTCAGTTGTGATAAATTAAATATTTTATCTCATTTGCCTAAGCACTATCCAGGACTTACTTTTACCCATGGAAGAATTATAGGTTCAGCTGTGAAACAATGCAAACTCAGAAGACCTCTAAGTATGAGATATCAAATTATTAATACCGAACAATGCATTACTACAACACAGTATCTACTTTACATAAACAACAACTAAAATAAAAGGGTTCCCATTACTTAAGATATTTTTATGGTCCAAGTCCCTCTGAAGTCTCAATATTTCTGAGCAAAACCAGCCAAAATGCTTTCCATTCTGAATGTCCAGACTAGGATCAGAGAAATTTATCTTTGAAAAATTTCTGTGAATCTTAATATTACAAAAGAAAGTACTGCAGTCATTTCCTCATATATTAGTCACATGTCACTGCAATTCCAGTTTCAAGCTCTGTTGGGGATAATTCCAGCGTATATGCCCAGAAAACACATAGGAGTTTGAGATTAATCTTTCTGAATTCTCATTTGTAATTACTCTTTGAACCTAAAATGTAAACCCTTTCTTTCCAATATCACTTTTATAGATTTCATTTGCAACTGGTTTTTGCAGGTCAATGGAACTTTTAATTATTACATGGGTATAATAAGCATATTTTTTCTAGAAACATGTTGTCTGGTATCAGACAACCAATCAGTCAGACTGATGTGAGGTTATGAGAAATGTGTGCTATTCCACTCCTTTAAAATATTGAAGGATAAACAAGGGTGAGATCACAAACTCTTGGCATGATTCTCTCTAGCTTAAGTTAGAACAATTTTGGCACTGAATATGGACTTGCTTAGAGCCATCAATCCCCCCAAGAAATGTGAGCCCATGAACTTGTGAAAGAAAAATAAATTATTAGATAAAAGTGTATACAACTCAAAGACCGATTTTTATTTGCCACAGTATGCTTAACATGGCTCACTGGGTCAGAACAATAAGCAGGTGCGGGTTTACTGATAATTGGAAAAACAAACTCTGGTAAAGGTACTTACAGCATGATCAGGAAAGGAAATACTACATCACAGTGTGGAGTTTTTATTGAAGCTATTTACACATATTTATTCATTGTTCAATCTCACCATTACTGAAAGGATATGATAATTATAAGAAAGTTGATTTTCAGGTTTTTAATGCAAAGAGGATTTTGCATTGCGTAGTTTTTAGATTATTATCACTGTACACAAACTTTGATGCTTTTCATTCTGTGGAAATTAGGAGTTCTGGGATGAAAAACCTAGTTAGGAGGCCTTTCTACTATTTATAGGAGTGCTTGAGGAACACTGCTTGCTGATTGATGAGTAGAACTTTCAAAGGTAACTCAGTTGCAGAGATGTGGTGGAATACTAGCAGGCAGAAAACGGTAGCTGAAATAATAAATTCATACAGTTCCGTGCTGGCTATGACTACAAAATAATTTATTCTGAACCTCTGGACATCATAAATAATTTGTTTTCATGAAGTTACTCTTCCATAGCTCAGTTACTGGTGCTTTATAAAGAATTGGTGCCTTTGACTAAAGCGCAGTTTCTGATATACACCCAGTTTTGAACTGGAGAAATGAGAAATGGGACTCTCTGATGTCCCTTTACTGTTTTTTTTTCCTGCATTTCCCATTGATCCAGTCCATCTAGTTGTTAAAAATGTTTTTTTCCCCTTTTCAATTTGTCTGGCTCTGATTTTTAGATGTTGTTTCTGTTTTTTTCTCCTCCAGATTAAAGAACCCTTTCCTGATGAGAAAATGGCTAGAGAGAACAATCTAGCAGAGCTGAACACTGAAAAGCACTTTATTATATTCACAGCATAGAAAGAACACATTTTGAAGAGGCAATTGTGTGAGCCGGCACAGGCAGGACACAGGAACAACCATAAAACCACGAATGAAAAGCAAAGAAATGCATTTCATCATCTCGCCAACCGGGGGATCCCTAAGGCAGCACTTGGGCAGAGGCACACATGCAGGGATGCAGCCACTGTGGAACTCAGTCCATGCTAGAGGATCACCAAACCTGCTGTTTTCAGGAGTTCACACAGGTGTAGTTTACTGCTGTGCTTTGATCTTTCCCACAGAAGGACAGAATCTCAAGCATGCTCAATAGGGTGCCTCTAAGTCTATCACAGGCCTATGTTATCTATACACAGATGTTCTACTTGCCTGACACAAAAAGCTAAACAACAATTAGTATGATATATGTGCTCTTCACATCCTAGCTACAAGTCACGTGAGCATGTTTACAATCTTCTTTGCCAATCTTCCATTATTTTCCCAAAGAGACAAGATTTTTCACATCAATGGGGAAATTCCTTGGTGGAAGCAGTGCTTACAATCACCTTTTTATTGTATTCATATTTGTCTTCACTTCGGTACTTAACTGTCATCAAATGATGGAGAGTTTCAAGTATCTCACTGAAGTATTCTCCAAGTCTTTAATAAATTGCATAATTTCATTGTAGCTTTTACTTTCAGTTTAAAAACTCTGGATCCCTACATTTTATAAAATAATTTCTTAGCAACATCACAATGTCTCATACTGAATAAAATCACCTTGTACTCCCACCTCCATTTTTATATAATAATTTATATCTTATTGACTTATGTTTCTCCAATATCACATTCAGGGTTCATGTTTTTTCTTTACTTATTATTATGCTTTTCTTTTCAGTCACTGATACTGAAACAAAGTCCCAGTTTTTTAAGATGTTGACTAATGATCTTATTTCTAGGTACATACATTTGTTTTAAACTGTAGCAACACTTAAAAAGACCTAGACTAACAAGTAATCAGGAGGACTATATGATCCATCCTTACTGTTCACTTGCCACTGCAGCAATCTTTGTGTTATCTTGCAAATTAGTTTTGGTTTCATATTTCTTCTATGCTATTGATGAAAATGTTAAGTTAACATCAAACGTGATACTTCATATAGTGCATATGGAAACCAAACAACTCCACTAAGTGATAATGCTCTATTAGTTTTAGTGATTGATCAACCTACCCCGGTTTAATTAACTCCTAGATAATACTCCATGTGTTTCTGAATGATAGTGCTAATTTCATATACCTAACGTTGTGTAGAACTCAGGTACTTAAGAAAAAGATGTCTACAAAGGACTGCAAGTACAGCTATATTTTTTCAAATTATAAATGACATGAGGCTTGTTTTAGTCATGATAAAGCTTCCCTCCTGATTAATTTTCAATTTGGCATCCATCGCCCATGCAGGTCCTTTGCACAAAAGTTGTTCTTCAATTGATTCCCAGGCAGCACTACTGAGTGACAATGCTGCTCTCACTTTGCACTTCTCCTGGCTGAATTTCATGATGTTTCTCACTTGGCTCAGTCTTGTCTCTGGATGAGGTCTCTACCTCTCAGCATGCCAACTGCTCCCCCTAAGTCAATCTAATTCTGTTAGACTCCCACTTCTCCTCTGCAGCTGAAATTATTCAGTAGTCTTATCTTTTTAGACTTTCAAAAAAATACATTGTTATAAAGACAAGGTTTGGAAATTATTTTTGATCATCCTATTAACTAGTCTTAACTGGAATCCTGAGATAAAACCTTAAGGAAAAACATGAAATTCTAGGAGTACCACAACAGAGGAAGATCAAGCATTTGAGGGAAAAAAGAAAAAGTATTTAAAAATCTGTTTAGGTAACCATTCTTGAATAAAATTTGATAGGTTACTATCCAAGGGTTCAGGGCGATTAATATAATGTAAACATCTCTTTGTGCACAACCATGAAAGAATAAACAGGACATGTTATGGAAACATACAAAAATGAGTAACTGAGGTATCAATTTTTTCTAGTCAAAACAGGACTGAAATTTGTTTCATAGTTTCTTGATAAAAACTATCCTTTCCATTTACTGCTGAAAGTAGAAGTGACTTTCCTGTTATCCCTTACTATGTTGTTCTTCAGACCTCGATGACTATGCAAGAGAAAACCATCATGATAATCATAGTTTTGAAATTCATCAATTTTTCTATTCTTTCAGCTACCCTGACTGTGGTTTACCACACCCTCCAGAATTCACCACAGCAATGGAATTTCCTTCCTTTAAATGTTTATGAACTTGAAAAAGTCAACATATAAGAGCGATCCTATTGAACTCTGTCTGAACTAACCTCATCTCATTCTAACAGCCATTAGCATATCTGCAGCAATAAGCACTGGTACAATGAAGAAAAATTGTTCTAGTCCCTTTCCATTTTCAGAGTTCCTACCCAACAAAACATACCAGTATGCACTGAACATTAAGCACATGTTTCAATCCCTCCACAGTCGTATAAGCATTTAAGAGTGTGCTTTGCTTAAGTGCTGCTTAAATCAGGCTGACAGCAATTTAACTTAAGCATACGCTTAACTGCTTTGCTGGATTGGGATGGGATGGGGTAACTAATGCGTTTAAGACTGTAAATAGGCCGCATATGGAGTGAAGGCAATGTGATATTATCACAGACAGTTTTGGATATGCCCAGATTCCACCATGTGCCTCCATTTCTTCACCACTCAGTCAGTTATGTTCCCATTCACCTCAGCATCTAGGCAAATGACTTGCCATAAAACAGTTGGCACAGGAGCACAACTTACATCCCCTTTGTATTACTTCAAAAGCAGAGTAATGGTGAACCCAGGTCTTAACTGGATCTCAAAATCTGGATTCTGAAAGAAAGACTCCAGAGATGTGCTCTTTTTTAAAATATAGAAAACAGCTGCCTTAGTAAAACTGATCAAAACTTTACATGTTCATACCATACAGAGTTTGGCTTTTAAATCTAGCTTTTTGGTCCGAATCAGGATTCCTGCAGAAATACAAGTGAGAAACCTTATTATCTTTTTGAAGAATTAGGACTTCTTTTAATTTTTATAAAACTTAAACTAGTTAATTGGCTGCCCCATCTTTTGAAGATCTGAGTGTCCTTCATTGCGAAAGAGAGGGCAGAAGAGGGTTGTTAAAACTTTGAAACTCTTTGCCATGTAAATAGAAAATGGCTTCAAGAACAGCTTTTCCCATGTTTTCTTAGATCAACAGGGAATCCAGAAGCGCCGGAATTCCAAGTCATGCAGCAATTTGTTGACAGGGTCCTCTGAAGCATAGCGTTCACAATCATGTACAATGCCTGATCTAGACACTGTACATACTAGGAGAGGTGTCCAGAAAACCATAACATCACTGCTCTTGTGATCCTGCAGCTTGGCAGACTCCCTTGATAGGTTTCATTGGATCACTTCTCATGCTTTGGAGGAAACTCACAGGTACCAAAAAAAAAATAAAAAAATTCTACAAAACACGTTGCTTTTTGACAAACCAACGTATTTCACAGAAAAATAAACTGTTGCAATGCTTCCAGCATCTCTAATCCTCAGAATACCTCTGCTACTCAGCCTAACAGTGGCAGCTGTCCAAGAGAAGAATAACATGTACATGTTTGCAATAGGTTGAGATACTGTCACTTAAGTATTGCAGTAATGCAGATAATAAAACACTAACAATATGCAGCTCTGAATTACATCATCTTTAACCTACAGCAAAAGTGAGTAAAGGAGAGACTGGTGCCAACTCCTCATTCCTGCAGAAGTCACCGTGGCCCTGTCTGTCACCCCAAACACTTGAACTCTTCTGCCTTCTCTGGAGGAAATTGTGGCTACAGCCCAGCTGTCTGTACCAGCGCCATAAATTCTGACAAGGTTGTGCACATCAGTAAATACCAATTCTCAAAGGGCAGGTAGACAGAGAATGTCTGAACTCAGTTACTCCAAAAGGCACTGCACAAGAAAGACTTCAAGATAAAACACTCCCATGCAATACACTGAAATAGTAGAAACTCTGTTTAAGGTAATTATAATGGATAATGTGGTTTTGATAATTTAATTTTAGCCACCTGCTTTTTGCTGTACTGTACAGAAAGTATTCTACTGTGTACATCCCACCATTTGATCAGCACCACTGGCGCTACTTCTGACCACGAAATATACTTTGAATGATGCTGTTGTTTTAAATCTAACCTTCACCGTGTCTCCTGCAGGGATTAATATGAGAATATCACAGAATGATCATCAACAACCTTTGCTCTCACGCTAGAGGCAGCTATCTATATCAACTGGTGCTACCAGGTGGACAAATACATTGCAAGATCTACATGGTTTCAGAGTTGATAAAAGTTTATAGAGCCAGAGGTTGCTAGAAAATGTTTTACTACCATCAGAGGGTAGTAAATCAGATGGAAATAGCTGGAAACATTTGCTTTTTGTTAACTCCTGAAGAACTAGCCAAGAGCCTCGGCTGTAGTGATACTCCTACTCTGGAAACTCCGTTATCCCTTTCAACAATTAAGTTAACTAGGCACCTGCCCACTGCTGAGGTAGCCCTGCCAAAGGGTACAGCCACAGCTGGCAGCGAGGTAGGAGAGCTGGCAGTCACCACAAAGTAATCACATGAAGATCAACCAGCTGTGTGGGCAAGAGTACCATAGCAGAGGGCTCAGGAGCTGGGTGGGAGACCAACAGCACATTCAGCCACATGAAAAGGGTGTGGGTAAACCTAGGAAGCCCACTGCAGTTTCCAACCCCAAGTTTCATTTGAAATCAGTGACTTCATTTCAAATCAGGCCAGGTAGAAACCACCTCTGTATCACCGTCACAGCTGCCTCTGCTTTCTCCATGCTCCCAGCTGCCTCTGCACAGCTCCTGGCAGGTATGCAGCTGCCTGACGACAAAACGCAGCTCCTGCCTGGGGATCCTCAGCAGTGCCACCACCAGTTACGGGAACAGCACCCCAAAGCACCTGCACTCTTCAGCAGCTCACAGCTTAATATCACTCTAAGTGGAGCACATTTTTCTTCTGCTTGCCACCAGTTACTCAGCGTTGAATAGTGCACACTGCTGCTTATTCAGCTCACAGACTGTGCATCACCTTTCAGGACTTTTTCTGTTGATTGCAACTGACAGCGGTGTGAAGATTAGGCAGCCTTTTAATCTTTTACTAGCCATGATTACCATCAGTGGAATAAAAGAGCAATTGCCTGGCGGTGCAAGTTGCAAAGAGGAAAGCAGTCACACACCAACTTAAGCTTTCAGCCTATTCAAGCCTATGATGCCTCCCTTTGAAAACTGCATAACTTAATAATAGTTTTCTGAAGGATTTTTCATGAACCTTTATGATAAAGGCCCATATTTCTCATTAATAACATTCCTCTAAACAACGATAAATAAAAAATAAAAAATAAAAGTTCAGCTATTTTTTATTAAATTACAAACCTAAACATAATTCTTTTTTTCTTAAACATTTCAATCTATTTTGTTATCTGGAAGACTTTAATTTGTATTTAAGTAGATTATGAGACAATCTGACTGAAGAACAACCAATTTCCAGAAAACTGGAACATCTCACTAGTATTCAGCAGCTACCTGAAACACTTTCTGGTGTTTCAATGCTCCCACAGAGACACTTATACAGCTCTGACAGTATATGAGCAGACATTATTTTTATTTAAAAATAAAAAAATATGTCATTTCCCATTACATAGGCATGGTGAATACTAGTAGTACTGATGTTACAGCTCTGTTCAGATTGGAATTAGGCATATAATTTCCAGATCTAGAAATTCTGATTAGTGCCAACCCCTAGACCAGGTGCAATGGCATAGATTTATGTGTAAATAGGTCCTTGCAGGTATACTCCCTAGCTCTGTATGGTCTTTGTCCATCACCTGTGTCTTCAGTGCTCTTGATGTGTACAGTTAATGAACTAAAACATCCTAAGGGTGCTTTCACATGTTCACTCCAACCTTTCTGACACAGCAAGAACATTATTGTCAGGATTGAAGAGGAAAAGTATTTTGAAAAGATATGCATAGATACCAAAATCTGATTTACAAAGCTAACATAACTTGTTAGCAAACAGAAATCCTGAGTAGCAATGGCATAGATAATTTTCAAATAGGTGAAGTCTAGATTAAAGCTTTAGGCATCTCATCAACATGCACTGAGTCATCCACAACTTTCTCAGCCTTTCAGGAGATCTTATGTGAGTTAAACTCAAAATGCCTTTTGAAGCTAACAGAGCTGATGTGATGTGGCTTTGCAGTTTCTTTTTTTATATATTGATTTTGTTTAAGTATTCATTAGAAGCACTGTGCCCATTCAGATGGGCACTTGTCATACTATAAGCCTAAAAAAAATGTAACAAAACTGGCTTTCGAAAACCTCCAGTATAAAAAGAAAAATGAAGTTAGTAATCTCAAAAGTAAATGTGACTGACTACAATATTTTCACTCCAGCAGTCAAGAAACATGGGTAGCAAAGAGCAAATATTTGAGCCACAGACATAATCAGAGGTGAATGAACAGCATGACTTTATATGTGGAAATGTGACAGATCACAGTAGTAGAAAAGTCTTAAAATTAAATTCACTTAAACATTCTCTCTTATTAAATCTGGATGATCCTTGTTCACACAGATTTAACAAGGAAGATCACATCATGCCATTCGTGACATTATTTCTGTGGTATCTCAGATCTGAAATAAAGGCACTTGAAAAGAAAAAGAAAATATAAAAATAGCTAAATCATACACAATATAATTTATGGGTTCCACACTGGAATTCATCTGCTTTTTCAGACGTACCTGACAATCAAACTATTCTCATCAAATAAAAACACAATGAGAAGTGCAAGGTATTTATTTCTTTTTAAAATCTGGTCTTGAAATTGAATTGTTTAACCTCAAGCCTTTTAAATTCATCCAAAAAGGCTAAGACCTAAATGCATGAGTAAATGTATAGTGTACTTCTCAGTATGCAAATATTACAACCTGACTTGATACTTCTTCCCAGCTCCTACAAACTACATAGTTGAACCATCACTGACAGTTACACTGTCCTCCTCTTTCTCAACAAGAAAATCTCCATGCTGCTCCTGCATACGTGAGCGCCAGTTTCTTTCTCTTCCACCCACAAATTATTTTTGAAGAGCATCTCACAGTGTCCCTCAGAGAATAAGATCAGTTACATTTTTTTACACTGAGCACATCTGGATAAACTCAGTGATTAGTGTATTTGAAAACTATAGCTTCATTTGCATAATGTAAGCTCCATGTATCATACAAATAGAACTTGCAGTACTTTGTGAATTCTCCAATGTTTTAAATTATTTAGCATGGTGACATAGTGACAGCACACTCTCTTTAAAAGCAACAGTCCTCTATTTATACACAGGACTGGAGGACAACAGTAACTACATCAGATACACTGTTTAACCAGCTTTAATTAAAGAAAAAAAGTCTCTTTGACTTTTAGCATGAATAATAATATCTGCAAACACCCCAAAGCAGTGTAACCACATGCAAGCACTCTCTGAATGAAGAAAAATACACACATACTGTCCTACAATTGCAGCACTCTAGAGCTAGGAGAAACACATAAGCTTTTGCTGTAGCCAGAGTGTTTTCTTCCTCCATGCTACTTCCCATCTCCAAATCTTTGATAATATTGCACACTCATGAAGGACATCTACTCACTCTTATGTCACTGTCAATCAAACTGGATGAATTAGTCAACTGAGGATAGGCTGCTACATGCCATCCCAGGCCAATTTTACAGTCCAACAGACAGGTTACATCTCTTTCAGTCTTCCCACAGTGTGATTTTCAGCATATCCTCTTGCTTCTAATTTCCATCTGCTCAGATCAGCTGCCGCTATAAACTCAGGTCTACAGAGGAAATCTCCAATGCAAATGCCTACGTAATTGCCATTCCTGGCAGTTAAATAAAAAGTCTATCTATCTATCTATCTGATAAATCCAAGACCAGAAAGATAACAGTCAAAAGAAAAAAAGAATTAATCTAATTGAAATGAATAAAGGATTCTAAAAAAATCACCAAATTCATAATATGCTCTTCTTTATTAATTTCTATTTTTTATGGCATGTCTGCCATGAAACTCACTTAGCAGGACCATAGTTTGTCTCTTTTCAGAGTGAACCATTAGACATCTAGAGGTTTCTATTTTAGACCCATAATATTAAATTTGAGGCAAAAACTTCCTCCCTCTCCAGCAATGGTAGTGTGAGAAAGCAAACTGTCAATAAGCTTGAGCTGAAATGATGGTTAGTTGACCAACAACGAATCAACATTGCAAGTAACCATTTTGCTCTGTCCAGCTATCAGTGTAGAACATATTGTACCAAAATAATTTCTGGGAAGTCTAACCAGTGACAAATATTTGTACTATGCATCTGAATATTTTTTGTATACCACTAAATTGTGGGTGCAGACATATATTAACATAAATATGAAATATTGCAAGTGTGAAACAGAATCTGCAAAATATACCAATGAACACAGCATTTGCAACTAGGAGACAAGAGGGAAGACAGCTGAAACTAGCAACAGATATTCTGGAGATTTCCCTAAATACAGATTCAGGTCAAACATTTTTAGTCACGTGCTCATTTGTGTATCCAGATTGCTGGACCTTCAGCATTCAAACCAAGCTGACTGCTTCACAGTCATGAAAGAAGTATAGGTCAAACAAGAAAGGCATATCCTTGGGGCATCTGGACAGTAATCCAAAAACTCCTTTGTCCAGGAGTTTATTCACATTTATCCACGGACAGTCAACCAGATCCATAGTTGAAAGAGTGAATTCAGCATTGTTTGCTACCAAATCACTGCCTGAAGGCTCTGTGGATTTCCTGATACGGGTATTTCAGAAAAGGTACTGAGTGTATGCTGCCCCTACTGGCAGTGTATGTATATCTAATTCTATTCTCCAGCAATTAAAGGCAGATGTAATTGTTGTAGAGTGGCCCTGCACTCCCCAGTAAGGCTGCTTCCCCATACCGACTTCTGTGTGTGCATTTTGAAACTCAGAGAGGTCCATTTGCAATCCAGAGATGGTGAATCAGATCCTTGAACTAAAGCTACCTGAAACTTGCTCTGAGGGAGCTTGTTCTTTGAAGGAAGAGAACATTTCCAGGCATTTCTGCTTCTGAACTCTTTAGCAGTACAACCAATTTCAATAGCTTGGACTCTCCACTATCCATCAGGTAGAGAGATATTCCTTCAAGTTATTTTCCTGTTGCCTGCCCTACATGTATCTTAAGACGAATTCATAGACTGAGGTAATGCTCTTCCCAGAAGGATCTTATTTCCAAGATCAAGGAAAATCAGCATAGCATTTAAGTAAACAGTTGCTCATATCCATACTAGTATGTGAATGAATATAAAAGTAAAGGAAAAATAATTTTCGTGAAAGCGCCTCCACTTATTACATAGAAAATATACTCCAGTAATATTTGATTTTTACTGATCTCCATGTTGCTGTTCTTCTCAATCGAAACTTTGCACATTGCAGGTAAGATGTACATTTACTAGCATGTGCAATTAATCACAGTTGCAGAGTCTCTTTGAGTGTAGTATTGTCCCTTTCACTGGGAGTTCTGAAAGTAAGAAAGAGCATTTGTATCATAAACAGTAGTTTAGGGGCTTTTTGCAAGAGATCCCTCTGTGAAATCTATGGCCAATGTTACAGAGGAAGAAATGCTGGCTTTAAAATATACAAGCCTTCAGAAAGACATTGAGATTCTCCTTACAGTCACCAAGTTTTAACCTGTTTGACTGCCAGTTCTCCATAGAAAAGGTTTCTTGACTTTATGTTGAAAAGCTCTTCTTTGGGATAAGACTGATATTTAAATGTTCCCCAAAAGAAAAGAGTAAGGACTTTTATTTTCTGACTGACCATGTTAGTTGCTAGGCCAGGTTTTCTGGTATGTTTGCATTGCAAAGGAAAAGTAAGTTCAGAAGAACATTTTGTACAGTGAGACCATAGTCCATACACTTTATATTTAATTGGGTGCATCTGCATTAGCAGCTTATTTTGAATCAGAAGCATGCTTTTAAAATGACACTCCCAACCATTCCCACTTTACACGCTTTAGTTCACATCACAGAGCAGTCTTGGAGTGCATGAACTACATATATTTTGGGTGAAACTAAATTGAAATATGCATTTCAGGATTCACCGAGTAACCAAGGGCCAGACCAGAGTTAATGTAAAACCTGATGAAATACCATGCACAGTGGATGTTGACTGGAATCCACAGATTCACTCTTAATGAGCTGGACTCTTTACTGTGTAGACCAGGGTAATTTTTGGTACCAGCTCAGTGACAGACAATCTGTAGATCAGGAGTATAGCATCCATCCAATTCCTAGGAAGGCTGGCTCTTGGATACAACATGTAAACCCTTCTACCTTCGTCTACTGCAAATATACAGGGCAAGATTTCCAGGACCTCTTCCACCCAACACCTGCATAGACTGCACTAACAAGTTCCCGAACCAAATATGTCCTTACTTCTTATCTCCATTTACTTTCAAAGCTCAGATCACGACCTACTCTGGGGTCTCCTAAGCAGACTATGTAGATGGTACGAGTAGCTGATTTAATGCACAGTACTATTTGGACAGCTTTTGCTACAACCCTCAGAGCACACAATGGATGGCAGCTTTCTAGAGTCCCATCATCTTTCTGATAATCTTCTCTTGTCAAAGAGGAGCAACATCACAATGTTTAATAAGTCTGATTATAAAGAGAAAATTTACTCTTCATTCATTAAGTGGGAGAGCAAAAGATTATTGTGGGTACCAAGAACAAGCAACCACCAACTAAAATAATTTCCCACTAGGAAGGTTTTAACTTCAAAGGGTTAAGAGTAGTGGAAAAGAGACAGGCGTATATATTTTCCAGCCAAAGCTGTCTGAAGAAGCAGAGGCTGGCTGAAGCAAACTGTTATTTATTTTTAATGGGTGTTTGTTTTCAACTGCAATTAAACATTTATCCTAAGTTTACTGTTTACTTATTTGGTTGGACTCAGGCATACTTTTATATCTCAAAATAGGCAGTAGCAGCCAGGCAGTAACACTTAGGACTTTAGCCCTGTAATAATAGGACTTATTGCAGGTTTGGTTGTAATTGTACAGAGATATTCTAAAATCTTACCAGTATTTAGGCTAGTACTGGACAGGAGAGAAACAAACATTTTTAGTTTTTTTTCTTTCTGTCTTTCTTCACAGGGCAGAAATAAATATATGTCATAAAATATATGAAACGTGCGTGTGGCCTTACTCTGTGTGCTTAGTCATGTGAAATAGCTGCCGATCTTCTAAGTCTAATCACTCCCAAAAATATTTAATCACAAAACTACAGAGCACTTCTTGTGCCTCTCTGGAAGATGAAGCTATTCTTTGCTTCACATATGATTGCACCTCTTTTTATACATACAGTTCAGGCATCAGAAAATACCAATTTTCCCCATGAATGTCTGAAAGAGCACGGGGTTTATCAGATAAGTAACTCTTTTCCCTGTTTACCATTAACCTTTAAAACTAATGTGCATCTCCACTATTCCAGAGCAGAACTCTCAGCATCACAGAACTAACAGTATCTCTGCAACGTACGAAGTGTTATGACTCTCCTCTAAAGATTGCAAACTGAGGCAACTTTCCAAGTTTTTCTGCAACTGCTTCAGCTTTGTGCTAAACAGCTTCAGTCCAAAAGTCATCATTATTAATTTCTCCTCCTGGGTTGACTAGGAAATCATAGGCCTGGATTTACCAGTGCCTCATAGCAAGAGAAGTTAGAAGATGAGAGTGACCCTGTCAGCAAACACTGTGGTCTGATAAATCATAGAATCAACCAGGCTGGAAAACACCTTTAAGATCACATCTAACCATTACCCCAGGACTGCCAATCTACCACTAAACCATGTCACTGAGAGCCTCATCTACACAGTTTTTGAACACTTTCAGGGACAGTGATACCACCACTTCCCTGGAAAGCCTGTTCCAATACCTGACTAAACTTTTGGTGGAGAAATCTGTCCTAATATCCAGTCTAAACCTCCCCTGGTGCAGCTTGAGGCCATTACCTCTTGTCCTATCACTTGTTACTTGGGAGAAGAAACCACCCACCTCCTCTCGCCACCCACCTCTCTGGAATTTGTAGAGACCAATAAGGTCTGCCCTGAGCTTTCTCTTCCCCGACAGGTCTAATGTCTTCTAACTCTCAACAAAGAAACATTCCACTCCCAAGTGTCCAAAGTTATGTATTTTTTGTAGTTTAGTTATATTTTACTTTACATATGACCTGCCGATCTCCTTGCTCCCTGATGAAACCAAACATGTAATGCCAAGTACAGGAACAAGTAATGTCCTACTCTGTAATGAGTTTGCCAGTAGCAAGTTGACACACTGAGTCTAACCTTCCCCCTGTTCTCTTCACACATACATTTTCAAATGTCTTCTCTATTGCTGAGGTATTTTCAAAAAACCTCTTAATGGTTTTGTTTGGTTTATATCAAGACACATTCCTTCACTCACATGCAAGCAACTTTTTGAATGCGTCTTTATACCTTTAAATGGACACACCATTTTTTAATTTTCACAATAGTTTCTTTAAGGAAGGCTCTGCACCCTTCCTTCTTTGTAAATAAACTAGGTGAAAAATGTCTCTGAAGGTGAGGTAAAAAGTTAATTCCTACCCATTATGATTAATTTGTTTCACAAAGCAGTTTTAGCAGATATTCTCTCTGGAAAAATTTCTCAGTTGCTTCCTGAAGGCAGAATGCCCATGACTACTTCTTGACATTATTAGGGAAATATTTTACTGTGATTTTTGGTGTTGTGCACACACTGTACTACTTAGAGAGAAACAAATCTCAATGCTGTTATTCATAATTTCCTGAAGTTTAATAATTAAGATGGAAAGAAGCAGTTAACTGTCAATTAGCTGCATTTTCATGAGGTTCTTAAGTAATAAAAATTTACATTCTCGCATGTGTCAAAAAAACCCCCAATTATACAGGTCATCTATCCCCAGAAGATGAGAGATGTTATACTCCAACAAATACAGTTTTCATACAAGCATGAAGAAATATGTGTATGTAAATATAAATGCATATTTGCATTTATATATATATATATATATATAAAAAGTGGTTGTTTTAAAGACAATTTAAGAAAAATCCTAAATGGGAGATATAGACATTACCCAGAATGTTTCGTATTGTGTAAGCATACTTAGGGAAAGAAAAGCCCCAAAACCTGATAGGAACTGTACAATGCCAAGAGATTTCTAAGTACAGAGAGCAGAGGGATGCATCAATAACAAAATTTGGGTTTCATATGTCTTTACCACCTGGCCCACTTACTGTTCCTAACAAATGGCAAAGTCAACTCAAGAAAGCAGACGTCATCAAGTTACTGTGACTTACTGAGTGTGTTACTTCTTCAGGCAGGAGCTAAATGGCAAAACTCTACACTTCATTGCTCAGCTTCAAAGGTAAGAATGAACTGCACTGGACTTTAGAATATATTTTTTTTCTGCTTTAGAAATAATCTGTAAATGTTTTCCATTGATAAAAAAAAAAAAAAGAAGTGGAGGTGAGGGGTGAAAAAGAACAGAAAAAAAAAACCTACTATTTTTTCAGGCAGTGCCTAGATAGAAGGACATGCTATGATCTAGTGGTTCATTAAACTGCAATGAACTAAACCCACTGGGTATAACTACTGGGATGAAATCTATGCTGCACGTGTCATGTGCAGTGAAAGACTGAACTAATAATATATTATCTCACGTTGCACCTATATGGTTTAAAACAAGCATTTAAAGCAATGAAGATGGGTTTCTTGGCCTCCTTCACACTAATGACAGACTACCTATGCAGATTACAAGACACTGTCACACTTAAGTTAAAAACACAGATCTGCATCTGTGAATATATCTCATTAAATCTGGTTTAAAGAGGTAACTGAAATGTCAGGGGATGATGGCTCATCATTTACGATTTATCAAAATACAATGGATACATGTACTCACTACTTCTGTTCTACTCTGGTCCTTTCCACTTGATAGAGCATTTTTATCCTCACCCTGCCTTCTTTCATGTTCCACCTCCTGCTGTCAGACGAAAACTGCAGCAGACGAGATGTGGATGAACTGTGCTAGCTGCAAAGCAGAAAGAGTCACCAGACAAGGAAAAACTGCATCTCTTTATGAGAACTGGCTACAATGACAAAGATAGGTTGGACAGAAGCTGATTCAGTTGAGCTCAAGTACCTCGTTCACCAAGAGGATTTAAACTCCCGGAATATAACTTTTTGCAGAACTTTTGTAGAAACATTTGAGAGAAAGATTTTTTTTGGTTGGCCAACCACACTGTACCCAGCAGCTTCATAGTCACACAATGTTCAACCAGGGTGTAGGGTAAGCATCCCATCTTTGCTCTATTTCAGCCTGTTAGGGGCTGGGAAAAACCAGACAGTTATAAAAGTAGTTGAATGTTGGATTATATGCCAGAGTGGTCATCCTTAGAAATAAACATCCAGCATGTTGCAGAAAGATGTTAGCAACTTCACTGTTTGTATTTTCTGCATGTGTCAAGATGTTGGCGATGGGGTGGGTGCTGCCAGGGGTAGTCCCTGTGAGAAGACATCAGGTCTCTTTTGCCTGTGATGGTAATTGGTGAGCAATCTCCCTGTCTTTGTCTCTAACCACAAGCTTTTCATCTCTTTTAATATCCCTGTCCTACTGCGGAGTAAGAGAGCAGATGGGTGGGCACCAGACAGCTAGCCAAGGTTAAACCACCATGCACGGCTATGTGGCTTCTGAGGAATCACAGTAGTAACATCCATACTAGGAATGACTACACTGTGTTATGGCTGCTGTAGATGGGGCTCGGTACAATAATCCTTCTTGCATTAGCCAAGCTAATGTGACTAATGGATCATAACTGCAAAGTAGCAACTGTGTACATATTTTTTCCAGGGGGCAAATTAAAAGATATCTCCTTTCAGGCATTTTGCTAATAAATAAAACAGGGAGGTGGCATCAGTTGCCCCAGATCAACAATATTTAATATTCTTACTTCTATAAATTAGCACTCATCAGTGTTCCCTCCTCTTTCTTTTCATTTTATCCCAGAGGGGTTACTGTAGCAACTAGGTCATGTGCCCGCTTTGATCCTGAAAGCTCTAACATTTACAGTGGATTCTTGTTGAAAGTGAAACAAGCAAAAAAGGGCACTTTTTCTTTGTAGCCTCTTAAATATAATGATAATGGGGGTCTACAAAAGGATCTCTGGCAACAAACACACAATATGAAAGTCCACCATTTTCTCAACAGGCAATGCATACCAACATGAAGGCCAGGAAACAACTTTCTTCTAGACTTTGTGTTACATAAAAAGCAGGACCACCCCAGACACCAGCAACATTTCTGGAGGTGAATGAGTGACCTGTCACTAGTCCCCTAAAATCCCTTTGAACTGTGCAGTGCTCCCTTGTTACTGCTTCTTATTTTTGCGAAAACTGTGCTGATATGGTAGGAGAGAGAATCTCAACAGCTTGAGCAAAGCAAGTATTATTTATATTTCAGCAGTGTGTTTCCATCCAAAACATTTAGAGATGTAGAGGATAAACAAGGTGAAAGCAGCCAAGCATTTTTCACTTTTAAGCACAAGCTTAGATTACAAGAGACAGCTAGTTTTATGGGATTTCTGGTCATAAAAGTTAACATCTGAATACAGAAGAAATTGTTTCTAGCATAAGTTTTCTATGACAAAGGAAACGATGAGCAACCTGATTCAAATGAGTTCAAAATTTGAATGAGTCCTATGCTATCTCCATACAAAGTCAAAACAACCTGCCAAAATTTGGAGAACCATTACCTTATTATCTTAAGCATCCTAGCTTACACCATATGAGTGCCTTGACATGCCAGAACACCCCCTTCCAGCACTAGCTAGGCAAGAAATAAAGAAGTTTTTTTTCAGAAATCTCTTTTATTCCTCATTCTATGAAGAAACCCGTTTTGTTTGCCTGCTTTTCCAACAGTTACCACCCACCCAAAAATAACATTTTATATTCTTTAGTAAAGAATACAAAAAGCTTAACAACAGGAAGCATATCCTTGAATGGATTCCAAGGAATGGGTGTTACGGAAGTAATAAACCAGCCTAAAATATTCATAAATAAATACATGATTGGACTGGGTGGAGTTTTTTGCCTTCTTTGACAAGAACCCTTATGCTTCTTAAGGGGAAGAAATGCAGAAACCAGAGCTCCTGCTTAAATCTCCCATATCCGAAAAAATTCCAATCAAATGTGAGTTCTAGCACCAGGCCTTCCACAATAAAAATTTGCAAGACTAAATGTATCATAGAATATTAGTAACAGTTTAAAACATTGTGTGCACTCATGACTCTGTGGGAGGCTGAACTAATTAAACATGACATCATTTCAGTACTGAATTTAAGTGAAATATTAAACTCATCTTTCACATAAAAGAATGAGAAAGTGAAATGAGTTTAATGAAGAGGAAAAATTCTAAGAAATTAAAACATCTACAGAATTGGTGTATCTTCTGTTAAGAACATTTAGTGAAAGAGCTCACTTCTAGTATATGCTCTCATTTAGTGTTTGCTACTTAATCTTGCTGACCTTTGGGAAATCCAGGTTCCAAGTTTCTGCGTGTCAGATTCAGCATCACACAGGGAAACCCTGCAAAAGCAGAAAATGCTATTTAACACCATAGACAATAACCATGAGTTCTACATATCTTTCACCTATCCAAATCACAACATGGCCTAGATCATGGGCTTCATTAGCTTTAAGAAATTCTTTTTCTCCATTGTTTGAAATTCATTTGTAAATACCAGCTTTAAATTCCTTCTCAAGCTTTTCTCACCTTTTCATTATTATCACAAGATGTCACTGGCTTTTCATGAAGGATAACAAAAATAAAATAAACCAAAGCACCAATATAATCTCACTCCATTTCTTTCATTTTTCGTCTGCCTTCCCTCCCCTCCATTTTGTTCTTTATCCTTTGCCACCTGTGCATATTTGATCATCTCTTGTCTTTTGACTTTTCTCACCTGGCTGAATTTTCCTTTCATAACCCTCACACCCCCTTGCCCTTTCTTTTACAGCATAAATACAAAAATACTCCATCCATGAACAAAAGTATTGATTCCTGGTTGTATTTACTACATTCAGCTTTCACTGTAATGAACATGCCACCATCAGTCAACATCTTTAGTTCCTCCACACTGTGTCATTGATTACATGTATTCCCCTCCCCATTTTAAAATTGATCTGTCTTGAACAGTGCTACACAGGAAGAACCTGGCCTACTAAAATAACATATTCAATCCACATTCCTTGATATCCCACCCTGTGACTGATGTGTGCCTACCCAGCAGTCCCAGCTGGGGTACAGCTAATAGCATCAGTTCAGATGAGAGGATACACATAGTCAAGCAACTTCTTCCCAGCTGTATTTCTAGGATAAGCTTTTACTTTGGTCATATGAGAGGAGCATATCTAGACTGAATGCAGGACAAATACGCGTATGTGTAATTTCTTATTAAAAGACCAGTAAAATACATAGGGAGTTAAAACTAGTGGATGGAAACTAGAAGAAATAGCAAACTAAGAGAAGTGTGTCAGACTGTGCAATTCCCTTAAACCTGGATGGAGACTTTATGGGCACATTTTAACAGCATAAGGCAAAGAAGATGCAGGAGGTGTTATCTTCCTTAAACTACTAAAGATCCTTGATCAATTTTATAGATGGCAGTAGCTCTTTCTGCAGCTATTTAGCATCATCACTTAAAAGGAAATGGAGGTGGCTAAAGAAGGTGAAAGATGGTGCAGAGAGAGTGGAGACATGGAAATGGGGTCAAAAATAGACACAGTAAAAAAGTGTGATGAGAACAAAATGTAGCTTAATTTTATAAAGGTTCAAATTTGTATTAGATGTTCATTTTTAAATGGATTTTCACCTTGTTCCTCCAATAACTGTAAGCAGATCGTAATGGACAGCCATCAGATGTCAATTCATTTCTCTGTTGGGGTTTGTCTTTTCTTACCTTCCCCTGATGAAGAGGTATTGTTGCCATGAGAGGCAGAAGCTCAAGAGTAAAGCAACAAGCACAAAGACATCACTGCTTAAGGCCATTTCTTTTTAGTGCAGTACTTCCATTTTCATTGACTTCCTCAGTAAATTTTTGTCAATGTAAAGCAAAAACTGATTAGCCCATGCCATAAAATTGCCTGTGTGAGCTATAAAGCTGTAAACAGGACAACCATGAATTTAACAATTTTTCCTAAGAAAACCTAGAAACATTCTGGGAGTTAAGGGCAACACTTTTGTGGTGTGCATTACAGAAAGGAGCATCTGTGAGTGACCCAGATGCACAAATCTTTTGAACAAGAAAGTGAGGATCCTGTATTTAGCTAGGAACTTGAGAGCATGTAACTGTCCGCACAGTAAAAAGTTCAGCTCTACCTTTCAAAAGTAGCATTTTTTTAACTATTTCTCAATCAACAAATTTCACAAACTTTATGTTCGCCTTCTGGAAATAAAACTGATAAATTTTGTTTCTGTATGCTCTTATAAATAATCTGGGTTTGTTTACCAGGGTGTACACAATACTTTCTCCAGCCTTCCAGTAAAAATTTAACATATGGTTAAAAAATCTGTTAAAAAAAAGAAAATCTTTGAACGTCTTTAGTTTTCAACTAAAACCACCAAAATATTCAGCTTGTAGGTTAAATTGCTGAAAAAATATGTGGAGGCAGTTGATGAACAAAATGTTTAGTATTTAAAGGGATGTGTCAAATAACACTTTTTACTGAAATGATAGCCAATATAACAGCTCAACTATGTGATTATCTGCCTGACTCTATTTCCATTTTTTCTTCCATGTGATATAGCAGTTAATATATTTTACTTACTCTTATTACGGTATTTCAAACAGTTGTATAACAGTATAAGGAGGTTTGTATCTGTTGGTTAAGAAACAAGCAAGTGCTAGCAGTTTTTCTTCATCTGGTATATTGTATTAGTTAATGTGGAAAATGATGTAAAGTTTAGGTTCAGTAACCTAGCAATGAGCAGCAAGATGATTTCAAAACTTTTTCCTGTATGTGGAAATTAAAGATTCCTGGCAGGGAAACAGAAATGAATTGTTAGGACACAAAGGAATGTAAAGTACCATGAAGTCCCTCCTTATTTGATCCCAAGCCAGTATGGATACTGGAAACAATACACTAAATGGAAGAAGCAGCTCTGGAGGCAGTTAAAAGTTGCTGCTGTGGCTAAGAAGTTAGGGCATATGTCCTGCTTTCTTCGCACATTAGGTACAAGTTTATTCCAGTCGCTACTAAACTGCAACAGGTCTGAACTACTTTAAAGACTTTCAGAACCTTTGGTCTGGGTAGCAAAGCAAGTAAGATTTCTGCTATGGTCCAAAAAACCACATCAGTTCTGCCACACAACAATCCTTCTCTACTCATGTGAAAAAAGGCTGGCTTTATCCCTCAAAAATTATTCAGTTCTGTACCAGATGAACTTTGTGATTACCTTCTATGGACACCAATTCCTTTACAAATGAAAATTATTACTGTTTTGTTTTTTTCCTAGGAGGAATCTGTTTACATTTACTTTCCTGAGGTATCAGCTGGTGATGGTCCATTTTCCTACTATTTGCAAGTTCGGTGGATCTGTGACCACAGTAAGCTTTTGATAGGGCAGAGGGTTTACAGGCCCTTACAGTCTATAAGCTTTCCCATGAATTTCTGTTTATTTCTTTTCTGACGTTTGAATATGTAAGTCGCTCTTGCCAAAGTGTCAGAAGAAACACATAGATGTCCCAGATCACCACAAAAGCACTAATGGCATTAGAAATACATAGCACCAGGTAGGAAAAGAAAACAGATCTGCCCTATGAGTTTGACCATCTCTAGATATGATCTGCTGTGTTGGCACATCAGATTAGGAATGTTTCATTCAACCAATGACCAAAATAATCTGTTTTGGCTACCACTCAAATCCATCTTTCAAATAAACGCAGTGTCTACTGATACACTTAAGGGTTCAAATTCTCTTCACTGAACATGGCAGGTTTCATGTGTAAAGAAAGTTGAAAATGGCATACAACAACTTTAAAATAATATTTAAGATGCAAAGTGGCCTCAGCTCAAAAATTATTCTGGTTTCTTCTGCATATATATTAAGCCATATTACTTGATTATGTGATTATATCCTATTTTTCTTCATAGAACCACAACCTAATTCTGTATACAAGTTAAATGCAAAATGAAACAGATTTAATGGCTGGACATGTAACTACTGAACAAGGAATTTTTGCACCTCTGCGATGCTTATATACCTACGTAAAAGTCTTCTACAGTTTTTTTTCAAAATTAGATACACAACATTCTTCATTTTGACTGAAAGACTTGCAGAGATGCTTGCACCTCTATGACAGAATTTTGATGACGAAATGTGGGGGAGGACCTTTGTATTTCCACAGGTTTCACATGAATTGTAGTGAACAGTCAGTGCACAAAGAGCCCAACATTCTGCTAAAAATAAGGGGGAGAATCACAGTCAGCATAGAAAAGAACAGAATTCCCTGTCTCCTGATAAATGTGAACATCATGCTATTATGAAACCAGTTGAGATAAATGGGAGAGTTGCTTAACTCCACTCAAGCATATTGAAGGAGACTTAAGATTTTTCAAGAGTCATTTCTTTTGTTGGTCTCCAAACAGTTGATTTTCCTCCTTACTCTCCATTTAAGAAGTTCAGGGTTTCTTTTGAATCTGATTTCAGTGTAAACAGGTTGCCCCATATTAGACAACATATTAAGATGGTGTACATAGTTATCAACATCGGAATTTGTGGAAAGAGCAGTTTCTATGAGATTCTATGACAGGCATTCAGAGCCACAGAAGCTCAGTGACGAATCAGAAACTTCTCAAAGATCTGGAGCATAACATAATTATAATAAAAGGAAAAGACCTGGGGGAGTGGAGGAAGCCAGGTTTGGTTTTTTTCCAGAGGAGGAGGTCTTTTTTTTGCATAATTACTCAATTTCACGTATTTCTTCTCATTGGAGATCTTTATTCAGCGTCTTTTCCACCTCCATATGCAGGTTGACAAAAAAAAAAAAAAATCCTTCCTGCATATTTGATTGTATTTAGATGACTCTGCCACAGAAACCTGACCAGCATCTCTTCACCATGTTTACTCTGAACACGTGAGAAGTATTTAATACAGTACTCTTGATCTATTCTAAAACAGGTGGAAAATGTTTGTCAAAACGCAGGCAATCCCAGAACAGCCAGTTAGGACAGTTACCTTAGACATTACGGTTTGCAGGAGAAAGACTCTCACCAGCACCTCGTTCTCTAGGTTGGATTTTTTGGTTTGTTTTTTTTTTTTTGGTAGCTGGTCTTTTCTATACATTTTCCATACTTCCTTACACAGAAGACTATTTCATAAAAGTTTTTCTTTTTTTCTTTTCAGAGAAATTAGATAAACTCAATTCCAAATACTGAGCAAGCTAACAAATTAAATTATAGACCTGAACTTGTATGATTAGAAAATACCAAACCTGCTAATACAGGAAGGGAAAGGCATAGGAAATACTCATTAATGTAACCTCATTAAGGGCATAACTGACCTAGAAAATAAAAAGTAAAGAGAAAGAACAAATAAGAAATGAGATATAACGTAATATATATTCATCTAAGTTAGAACATGCCAGATCAGCCTGGTATCTTTCATAACAATCTTTTTTGGGGGACAGATTAAGCTCAGAAAGAGTGCATAAATTGGATTTTAATAAGCTATTTAGCTATGGGCTTATTTGAGAAATTATTTAATTGAAGAGCAGTAGAATTTGCGCAAGGGTTCTGAAGTGAGTAATAAACTCATTGATGGAAAGATAGCTGTCCTTACTAGGTAAAGGACTTAGAAAAATGAAGCAGAGAAGTAACTCATGGAATTCCTTGTGTGTCACTGATGGAACTGATCTAATTTTCTATTTTCGTAGCAATATCCTGTCCCGCCCAGTGGGGGTGGGGAGGGGGGAACTGATCTAAAACCACAATCTGCGCAGTTCACAGGAGAAACCACGGGCCCTCCAGAAACATCAATTAATTTTGTTGTAAATTTCCCTAAAACAGTGTCAGAAGGAACAAAATTCTTGGAGGGCTCCTATTCCTCTTCCGAAGTAGAGGAAGAAAAGAAATAAAGAAGGAAAGAGAACAGAGAAATAGACACACCACTCTGTGGATTCAGCGTTATCTTCTCTGTCAGCGAGTTGAAATTCTTTCAGTTGTAGTCCTTGTGGGCTTTTCAGTCCTTGTAATCAGTGAGTCAGCCGAGGTACAGAGTGGAGAAACACACACCAGATGATTGCTGATCAGACTTTCTCGGAACCCTCCTGCAGGTGAGACTCATCTGCGGGGCTATCAGGTAAACCCCAAGACGCAGTTCATGTGTTTTGACAGGTGCCTCAGTGTTCATACTGCTATCTCCAGGCAGTTTGTTGCTGGGGCAGTCGATGTTCGCAGCTTCAGGGCAGACAACACAGGAAAACAACCTCCACCTTGGTGGAGCACGATCCTTGCTCTGCCTCTCGGCTGTTTGCTTGGGAGATAACGAGCTGACAGTTCCTTCTATTTTTTGAGTTGCTTTGAGACACATACAAAAAGGGTTTCTTGACCATCACAGTGGGCTGGAGCAAAAAGTAGGAAGATGTTGCTGGTGGTGGTAAGTCAACAGATCCAATCAGTGGACAATTCCTGCTGGACAGGAAGGAATGAGTTACCCTTAGGTCCAGGTTAAAGCATTGCAAAATGCAAGTCATATGCTTCAGGTCTAAAGACAAGAACTTCTGCTAGAAGGTATGAGTTTATCAGCTGGAAATGACAAAGAAATCTGGCTTATTGGAGTATAGATACCAGTAAAACTGTAAGACACTTTTGGTAAGATAACATTTTGCATGGAAAAGATTTTCTGTTTTCTGTAAACTAATAGCAGTGTGAAATTTACCTGAGGAGCCGAGACTTTGGATGAAATATCATGCTCTCGAGACACTGCCTATGTACAGTCTGAGAAATACTGTTTTGATGTATCCCATTAGATTGGGTCCTGGTGTGATCCTTGATAGGATTTGGGGAGGGGATTGCCTTTGCCTTTTTTTTTTCTTTTTCTTTTTTTCCCCTCCCCCCCCAAAGTTTCCTTACAATTTCACAGTCAGGCAACTTCAGCAGAAGAAACCACGAGTCACAAGACAATTCTAAAAATTAACCATCTCTAGGGCTAGATGCAAAGTCCTCTGAAGTAAATGGAAAGATTCACATTAACTTCCGTGTGCTTTAGTTACAAAATATGAAATGTAAAGGTCATCTTAATACATATTTTCTGCCTATAATTAGGTAGTTTTGATGGAAATTTCAGAAAGAAAAAACAGGGAGGGATAAAGATAGTATTTAAGTAGCAGTAATGTAGGCATCCTCATAATCTAACTGTGCAGCAGGTTACTGAGTCAGATACACCATTCTGTGCTAGTCTAAAAGATTACTCAGTCTCTGGGTAAAATTCATTAACCTTTAAGTAGCACTTAACTAAATCCTTCTTTACAAGTATCTACTTCACTGTGCCAGCTTTAAGCTGTTTACAGTCCTGAGAGGGGGAGAGAGAGCTGAAAGCCTAGTATGCTTCTCTCCACTGATAAAATGTATGCTGTGTATTTATTGACTTGCAAATTTTGACAATAAAATAAACATGAAAGTGGAGGTCATTACAAGGTTCTGTTGTATTTTTCTGCTAATTTACTACTCCACTGCTATAGCTATGTTGTCATAGTTATCAATTTATCTACCTCTGTTTTATAGAGAAAATGATGATTTTGTTTCTTAGAGTTTATTTTTTATAAGGACATGGATAATCCAAGTAACTGATTTTGGAAAAAAATATAATTGAGAATTCTGAAAATCCTGCTTAGGTAAAAAGTTTGTGTTTGGAGTAGGAAGTGTGATATGGCTTTGAGAGAGTAAAACCTGGCTTAGAACAAATGGTCCTTTGAATGGAAGAAATTATGAAGGTTCAGAAGGAAAAGTGCCTGAAGCTGAAAAGGTGAAGACAAAAGGAGGTCGTTCAAAATAAACTGTAAAACATAGCAGACACAAAGATCAAGGCCCTATCCACCATATTCCTGGGATCTAGTTCTGAAGACGACTCCAGTACTCTTAGCTTGGAATGACAAAATATGCTGAAGAATTGGAGCCCTAAATCATTTCCAGAAGATTTCCCTGGAAACAAGGTAAATCAGGAAAGTCATATTTCCTTGCAATTTGGTAAAGGATTGCTACAGTATTGGAACACTGCACTAGAAGGACATTTCTGTGTCATTGAGACAACCCGAGAAAAGTATGGTACTATTTTAGGAAGTAGAGACATGCAACACGCATATTGCTTGTAGGAGATTACCCGTACTTTTCTAATTTCCCAAGAATATCTCAAACAGATTACAATAAATAAGGATTTTATTAAAAAGATGAATTAATAAACAAATTAGCATAAATCAAGCTGGAAGCTAATTAAGGAAAGAACTTTTGTTTGGGTTTTCTTTCCATAGCAGAAAACGAGGTCACAAGTAGAGATGGGATAGATATGTCCAAATAATCAAAGCACTGGATATGCAAAGCAGGTAATGAAACTAATCAATTTGAGCTATGGATGATAATATTACTTTGTCAACTTAAATCATGAAAATTTACAGAAGTGTCAGATTTCTCCTGATTCATATAGAAGCTATTTCAAAAAATATAGTGTTTTTTCTTTCTACTGAAGGAAAAATAGATCTATAGACATGAATGTCTGTGGGGCAGAATCTACTTTGATCTCAGATTCTTGTCCAAACAAGATCATTGGACCATTGGACCATTGGACCATTGTTCAAACATATGGTCATTGTATCTTGGCTCTCCTTCAGAAAGTATAGTAATACTTATAAAAAATCTGATTTATCATGCTCTCCTCCAGTTTCTTATTACTACAGTTTATTTTGTTTCATTCCTTCTGATAATAACACATAATCTTTCCAAAGACTTTGTGCAAAGGTGAGACAGTTAAAGTACGCACACTGGCAACTTCTGAACATGACCACTTTTAACTCCAAAGAATCTACTGACTAATAAGAGGGTAATTAGGATTTACTTTTTTAAAGTTAATAAGTTAGCATTTCCCACACCAACAGTCACAGCTTATGCACATAAACAGAATCAGAACTGAAGGAAACCTTCATTAAAACAAATATTGTTTCACCTTTGTGGAAAAGTCTGACAGTTCAGACATTTTGAGAACAAATAGTGTGGAAAAAATGTCTATCAAAGCTTTCATTGGTCTGATGTAAGACCAAATTCTTGCTTATTTATTGCATGTCTTTGGCAATTGACACACTAAATCCAAGCAAATTGTATATAGCCAAGGTTTTCCCCAGCCATTACAGCTTCTCCAGGGTAAACATATTACAGCTGGAAAACATGACAGAAATCTTGGTAACACTAAGGCAGAGAAAATGAGGGAGCAGTTCCACAATATCTGCTGATATCCTCCCACATACTATGGCAATTTAAAGAACAGGGGTAAACAGACCTGCGTTGGAGATTTTCCCAATATCTATGAGGAACTGGTCTCCTCATCCCACTCCTCCACAGCCCACACGGCTGTTTGGGAATAGCAGACCCACTCAGCAGACATCTTTATGCTTTACCAGTGAGAAAGGGAGTAGTGTGGAGCAGTCACGTCAGGAAAACACAGTTAACTGTTCAACCTGTTCTTGGACCTTGCCCCTGATTCTGGTAGGAAAAATTTGTAAAATGTTATTTGTTAGCAGGGCTGCATTTTGTGTGGATCACAGAAATTGAATCCTCACTTTGAAGGATTTTTACACATTACTTCAAATAGATTATACCTTGGGTGCCATGCAATTGACATCTGATTTGCCTCGCAGGATCTTAAACTCTGTTATAGCAGGATGTAGCAAGACAGAGTCTGTGATAGCTTAATAAGATGTTTAATAAGATGTCTTTAAACTTCTGCGCAAAAGAAGAAAAGAAGCCAAAGGCACCCAGTTTGAAGTTGTGAGCTCCTGTCTAAGCTAGTGTTACAGGGACGTTAAGTACACGAGATATGCGTATGGCATAAGATATCCAATTTTAAAGAAACCCTTCCTCACAAAACAAGAATCCCAAACCTTTATCCAGTCATCATTGAGAGTCCAAGAAAACTTGCAAGGCTGTGCAACACTGGGCTCCTAGCCTTGTGTACAGCCCAGCCTTGGCTGTACCTATTGGCACCTATGCCTAGATTTTCCACAGACCCTAAACCCTCTGAGATTTAAGAAGCACGACGTCAGCTCTTCAACAGACTACCTTCTATGCACACTATGCAACAGAGCGATGACTCATGCACATGCAGAGCACGCACCTGCCCTATGTCCAGACAGATCTGAACTCTCCAGGAATAAATCTCCTGTTCACTAATGCCCCCTGAGCTGCCCCATGGCAGCTGTGCCAGATTGCCTCAGGCCATCACTAGCAGCAGTTCTGCTGGGAAAGGCAGAAAAAGCAGTAAATACTTGCACACGTTCCCCTCTGACACCAGCAGCTCCTGAAGGCAGGTGGAATGCCAACAAAGCTCAAGCTTGGTGTTAGCAGGAAGAAGAAAAGTCCCTAGAGAGGGACTTTATATAAGAGCAAGTAGTGATGGAACAAGGGGGGATGGCTTTAAACTGAAAGACGGTAGATTTAGATTAGATATTAGAAAAAAATTCTTCACTATGAGGGCAGTGAGACACTTGCACAGGTTGCCCAGAGAAGCTGTGGCTGCTCCATGACTGCAAATATTCAAGGCCAGGTTGGACGGGGCTTTGAGCAACCTGGTCCAGCAGAAGGTGCCCCTGGTCATGGTAGGGGGCTTGGAACTACATGATCTTTAAGGTACCTTCCAACCCAAACCATTCTATGATTCTATGTTAACAAAGGAGCAAGTTAGCCTAATGACAGAAACTCTGTGGTGACCTTATTTACAGAGGAAATGGAAATCGCTTGGTAAAGCTGGAAAGAAAAGATGCCAGGGGAACATTATTAGAGAGGGAAAAAGTCATCCTCAATGTAGATTTCTCACTGTAGCACAGCAATAGAGCACAAAATGTTGACAGTTTACAGTTACCTATGCCTGACCCACCAAAAAGAAAAAGGTTTTATGCAACAATATTACAGTACAAAGAGGTTATAGAGGTAGGTCTCAAAGCCTGGCTTTTCTGTGACTAGGGAGAGCATGTCACCCAGGACCATGATCCACAGTAGGAACGTTGCAGTAAAACAGTACTTCTTTTTCATATGATTCAAAATTTACTTTATTTTAGTTACTGTGAATCTTAGTGAGACAAAGCTCAGCCAGGAGAAAAGAACTGATAGATATATATGCTTTACCTAAATGACTATAGCTCTTAGCAAGCAAAGATGATGCCAGGAGAAAATAACAGATAGACAATACCAATAAAACTTTCCTAAAAGTCTTTTATTTTTACTCTTTAAAATATCTTTTCTAAAATGTGCAAGATAAGATAAACAAAAATCCCATGTTATTTACTATAGTAGATGTTTTTATTTTATATGTTCAGGACAAGCAGAATAATTCATTCATGACTTTACTTTCTGTGGATCAGCCAGCTGTTCTGTGCTTGAGCCAATAAAATTGTTGCTTATGTGTCCAAGAAAGGCAGAAAATGCAATATAAAGAGCCATTTAAAACGAGTACCTACTAAAAGTAGGTTGCTTAGTCTCTAGGAAGTTGTATTAAACAGTAATATGAATGTCAAGTTAATAAAGATATACAAATTCATATCTGCATTTTAATTGACAGCCTCAGCATTTTTCCACATTTAAACCATAATGGACTATGCTTGTACATTTTCTGGTAGATGTAGATGTATCCATGAGGAAAATTTCTGGGACAGAGATTACAAAAATGCCATTACTGTTTAGTTTATAAATCAAAGATACATATTTCACATTTTATAATCACAAAGTTACCACAGAGTGTGGAAATCATCTGTCGACACAAAACTTAATGTTAACTTACTTTACTGTTAATATTTTTTCCATCTGCGCTGACTCCAAATAGCCATCAAGTAATTATGCCCATTAGCTGCTAAGTCAGTGTGGCTTTAGAAAACAATTCAGTAAAGTTCTGTGGTTGTTTTCCAACCACCTCACTTTATAAGAGCTTGATGAAAGATGTATTATACTAGCTCATCACTGGTTCTAGCTATTGCAGTTACAGAATTAGCATGTCAAAAAGCTTCTGGAAGGCAGTTCAGCATCCTCAGAAGCCCTAGAACAGCGACCTGTTAAAGAAACAGACTGACAACATTCAGAGTTCATTCAAGGTGTCCCCTTTTCACCAATATTAGCAGCAATCTAAGTTTTCCCACTGACATCTGCTATTGCAACTTTAAGATACTGCAAAACATTTCTTCAGCTACCATGTTGAAGGCCTTCTTTTTCCCCTCTGCCAAGTGTTTAGCTTGTACCTGCTATTCTTATTTCCAGTCTCAGGGGTGCACCTCACTGATCTTCAGTTTTCTGTTTGTGGTTTGGTTTTGATTTTTTTGGGGGATTGTTTTTTTGGTTTTTTTTGTTTGTTTTTTTTTTTGGGGGGGGGTGGTGGTTATTTTTTTTTTTTTTTGTTTTGTGTTTTTTGGGGTTTTTTTTTTAACCTTA
>JANHGB010015942.1:18266-34571 GCA_026283785.1 Coracopsis vasa | reverse complement strand
ATGAGCTCTTAGGCAGAAGCTCTTCCCTGTGAGGGTGCTGAGGCGCTGGCACAGGGTGCCCAGAGAAGCTGTGGCTGGCCCATCCCTGGCAGTGTTCAAGGCCAGGTTGGACACAGGGGCTTGGAGCAGCCTGTTCTAGTGGAAGGCGTCCCTACCCGTGGCAGGGGTTGGAACTGGGTGAGCTTCAAGGTCCAAACCCAAACTATTTGATAATTCTATAGAATTGGAAAAGGAGTTTAGGTAGTGTATCACCCATTTCCAAAAACGTTTTAAATGATGAGATTTACTTCTTTCCTAATGTTTTCTGTCCAGCCTTTTTTTAATGCGGAGCTTCTCTTTGAAGACTTAATGCAGTTATAGTTACGACTTACTATTTTTATTATTTTCTAAACAATTTTTTTATTTTACTGCCTTTGCTTATACATTCCGATTTAGTATCATTGAGCCTTGTTTTAGAAAAGATTAACTGCTCAGTATGTACTTTCCACTAATTCCGGCTGAGTGAGTGGGCAGTGGTATTTGTTGTGGTTTGTTGTGTGGGTACAGGAAAGTAAGAAGAAATGTAGAACTAAATTCAGCAAAGTGATTCTCAAGGAAAACAATTTTTGTCAAACAGCGGTAACAGAGTGTGATACACATACTGAGTCAAAGTTCCCTTGTTGTTTTTGCAACAAGGGAAAGGTCGTAAAACCTTTTACCTTTTACAACAAGGTAAAGGCGAAGGTACAACCTTCGACCTCTAATTCTCTATAGTTCCTGTTCTGCCTAAGAAAGCAAGAGAAATAAGGCCATTTCCCTTTAAAACATACCCCAGGATAGACTCAGGTTAGCTCTATTTTAGAATCATAGAGTCATAGAATGATTAGGGCTGGAAAGGACCTTAAGATCATCCAGTTCCAACCCCTCTGCCATGGACAGGGACACCTCACACTAAACCATGTCACCCAAGGTCACCTGTATCTGTTTTACCAGATTTCAGTTCCTTACACTCTCAAGCATACATGGTAGATACTGGTGAAAGTCATACTGTGGAAAGTATATTAAAGGCATAATTACAGAATGCTTCTTAATGGACTGTCTTATCTGTTAGTTTAAGCTTTAATTCTCTAAATACTTGGGCATTGAGTAATTTTACACCTAGAAGTATTCAGGTTGTACTCCGTGGATTGCTCCCATTACTCCCATATGTACCTTTCAGAGACCTGGAGCACTTACATTAGTAACTAATTATGTTCGTAAGCTAACCTAAGTGCTCCAGGCAGTGAGTAGCTCTGCTACCACCTTGCTTTGAGTAAGTTGCCAAATTCATGTAATTTTGTTTTCGCCTCCATAAATTCCCAGGTTGTGTTTCTTTTCCTCTAGACCTTATGTAGCTCTTTTGACTTCTGAGTGCCTGTTAAGAAATAAACCTGACTTTTGTCTCTGGAAGAAATGCAGTAGAAGTCTCAGCAAGAGTGAATGCACTTGGACATAGAAGTCTTAACTATGCAGCAGTATTTGTGGTAAGAACTATTTAATAGTTGTATAACATCAGTCTGTTGTTATCAGAATATTGTTAGGTTGCACAGTGATTTGTAGGACTAAATAAAATAAGGGTTTAATTTAAATCCAATTAATTTAATTGAAATCCAGACCTTGAGTCCTTTATGGGTTCTACTGGTATTTGTAAGTGGAAATTCTGACACTGTGTGTCAGAAACTCCCCAAATTCTGCTCCAAGAAATCAGCAGCTGAGCAATGGCATCCTTACCTGCCAGCTGCCAGCAGCTCATTCTGTGCCTTATCCTGCAAAACCAGCCCTTCTCTTGTTTTATTGGGAAAAAATTGCTTTTGCCCTTATATTTCTTGCAGAAAAATTGACCTTTAGGAAGTCTCTCACTGCTTCCCCAATTTATAAATCACTATTTGACAGCATTGTTCTTTCTACCCTATGTGTAAATGAAACATAGACCTGTAGGGACAGATTCTGAAGGAGACCTGTAATAAAATCAGAATTCAAACCAGAGACAGTCTCATGCTTGAGCTCATTCTTCTTTCTTAGGGATGCTCATTCAGACATCTTATCCTGGTGCACACTGAGCTGCACTATGACTTGAGTTGTCTTGGGCTTTTCTGGTGGCTGTATACATTCTGTAACTCTGCAGCAAAACTGTCACAAAAGCTTTACTTTAAGCTGTTTGTTTTACTGTTTCTGCCTGTACCGAATTCTTTCATGACATATGAGGAGAGCTTATCTTCTGTGCACTGTTGCTTTCTGTGTCCACAGTAAAAACAATTTCTGTGTCTATGTTTTTTGCCTATTCTTCGTCTCACAGGAAGCAAGTTGACAGAAGCCGAGAGTAGAAATAAGCACAATTTCAAGAAACAGTTCTTCCTAAAATAGGTTAGAAACCATACATGAGTTCTTGGTTGTAGGGGATATATGGGTGAAAAGGGCATGAAGTGGTACAATACTTTGTACTGCCTGTGGGAGCGAAACAGCAGGTAACTATGTCCAGACCTTAGCTTTTGGCTCGCCCTCACCTCCTTTGGCATTTTTTCTGCTTTAACTTTTGCCATCAAGCTCACCAAATTTGATAAATTTATCAATGAAATTCAAACTAGTGCTTTAGACCAGAGCTTAAATCTAAGCACCTGCCTAACTAGAGGAAACTGGGGGCAACAAAAACATCTGTCATATAAATTGTTCACTGGCAAGAGGTTACATCAACTTAACATTCCTTTTTTTAAGTTAAGGAAATGCAGCTGTTTCACATTCAGAACATTCTGATGTTAAGCCAGCTGCCTACCACATCCTGGCCTTAAACAAAAGTGTTTGGAAGTACCTTATTCTCATTCAGAACCTTATTGAGTGAGCGCATGATCAGTGCTTCCTCCTTAGGTCACCTGTATCCGCAGCCAAGTCCGATGTTCAGACACTCGTGTGACAGCTCCATGAAACACTGCAATGCCTTGTGCTCATGGTGCTTGTGAATGAAGTGTGAGAGATAAAGTAAGTGTATTAGTTGCAGATTTTAACATAGATTAAGGAAATGTGAAGGACGCATTGAGTCTTCATAACATATTTCTAAATGCAAAAATGCATTGCAATAAAATGCAGTATTGTACTACATTCGTATCACAAGCTTGTTTGTGCGGTCCACAGATAGAAACTGGGGTTGCCCAAATTTAGGACGTCAAAATGTAATTTGCAGATTCAGAACCAAACTGCAGGAGGGCTGTTAGCAGAGGCCAATTCTGCAGTGAATTAACCAGTAGTAGGGAGCTGGTTGAGGATAGCTGGTTTTGTTATGGGTTCAGGAGATCTTAAAGCAGCTCTGTTAGGCAGCTCTAATAAGAAGCTATTTGTTCAGTGTGGGTTAAAGACATTTATCTGGGCACTGGGCAGAAATGAGGAGTCCTTTAAGGGACAGAGAAAGATTGGTCCTGTGTGAACAAGGAAGGGATTCAAGTTGGAGACTTTCATCCTGCAAAGGGGGACAGGCAGATGAGTACCTTTTTGAAGCAGAGACTGCTGAAAGAGGGAGGATTAACTCAGCTGGCCCTTGTAGCTTGGATGGGAGTGGACTGAGTCTGTTGCCACCCAGAAAGGTGATGCAAAAGGGAGACATTTTGATTTTCTTACTTTCTCATCTGATTGTTCTGAGTGAACTCAATTTAAAGTAAATTTCTAGTTCATATTGTAGGAAAATGTAGTATTGGTGATAATTCCACCAGAAATTGAGGGCTGTGTTCTGTCTCACTTTATGTCTGCATTTGCAATTGTATTCGTTCTTGCTTTCCCTACCAGCTCTTTCACCAAATTGGGCTTTTATAAAAATGACATATTCTTGCAGGTTTACAATTTGCTTTTGTAATATTTCATCCAAGACAAGGTATTTACTGGTTTAAGTATCATGGTAAGTTTCTCTATACAACCTTCCATCAATTGTTTTTGAGTTACTTTTAAACTTCTTTCAAAGATGTCTTTAGTAGTGGCTGAAGTCAATTTTTCTTGATCAAAATGTTTGGTGCATAATGCTGAGTTTTTCTGGTAGTCTTTAGGTGTTGCTGCTTGCAGTGCTGTGCAGGGCAACATGCAAAGGTCCACAGAAATGATTTTATTTTGGTGTCAAGTAACCAATAATCCTTTTCTAGCTTATTATTAGTGATTCTGTACTCAGATCTTAACATACTGGAAACCTGTATAAAACTGGCAGTATTTTCAACAGTGTATTTGTATTCTGTGTGGCTGTTTGACAGCGTGGGCAAACAGGATGGTTATATCAGCAGAGTTTTTCTTCGATATTGAAGGTTAATAGCCACTGTATGCAGCTGTGGCATGAATGTGTGCTTTGAAATTCCATCTATCCAGTGGTATCTTTAATGGGTTCATCTTCAACCAGTTGCTTCTTATCAGAGCGTTTCTCAGCTGTGAGATTGATCACTTGAGTGGTGATTATTCTTATACACCTGTGTTTTACTCGCATACCTTGCTCAGGAAGCTTGGCGCAAAGTCTGGCCTTTCTCTGATAGGCAATGTGGAAAACAGGGGGCTTCAAACATAGAATCACAGAATGGTTTGGGTTGGAAAGGACCTTAAGGTCACCTAGTTGCAACCCCCAGCCATTTAAAACAGTGTCTATGATTCTTTCCAGGTTTAAAATAGCACAATTGTCAGAGAATGCAGTACCACCCTGAGACTCGTTCTAATGTCATTATCAGTTAGCGAGATGAGTGAGCAAACTTTGCCATATAGGAAACCTAAACTGAGACCTCTGTGCATCTGAATTCCAGGAAATAAAGGGAAATCTTAGTTTTCAGAATTTTGGTTTAGAAACTTAAAATGATGTTACTTGGAGTAAAAATAAGCAAAACCAATTGTACTAGAAGTCAAAGGATGGAGTACGAGTGCAGGAGGTGGTTCAGTCTCTTTCTGTTTAATGCGTGCCGGTTTTAAGATGCATCAAGTAAAGTGCTTGTCCTGGTTCCCAAAGCAAATAACGAAATATTCTTGCTCATAAAATATAAATAATTTATAAATATATTTTTCTACTCGTCCCTGTGAATGTTTCATTATATTATGCATTCATCTATTTTTTATTATTTGTGCCTTACATTTGTCAGTGTTTGCACTCCTGGAAAACACATGTTCTTGCAAGGGGAAAAAAGGTATAAAGAAAGAAAGAAAAAGTTTTCTAATGTTGATGGCAATCGAAATGGATGAGATACACATTAATAATGAAAATAGTTTTTATTCACCAGCTTCAGACCACCCATGTATTTTACTGAGGATTTTGGTAGCAAAGGGAATAGATTTGAAGTTGAGCAATGTTGCCGGGGGCTCTGATTAACTAGAAAGATCTGGAGACATAAAGCAGGTGGTTCTTGCATGCATTAATTCAGTGTTTCCTAGGCTACATGTCAACTCCTTCAGTTTAGGGCTATGTGATGAGGTAAGATGGAAGAGGGTGGCTGTGAGTGCCCCTGTCTTTGAAGTATATGTCAAATACAACCAAAGTTGTAAAAATAGTAATTGCAGGGGAAAAAATACCTTATCCGTTTATCAGTATGGGATGTCAAAGGGAAAGTATTAACTCTGCATACGTGTTGGCAAGTTTGCATAGCACAGAAAAGGGGATTATTGCAGAATACTGTATGTTCTTTGCATCCTAAATTGTCAGGAAGGGACAAGATGAAGAAATCATACTTTTATTATGAAGCAGTCTGGTTCTTAACACTTCTAATAAACCCCAAATACCCAGTAAAGGCTCAGAGGAGATTTACTGCAGTGCTCCAGCCATGCAGACCTGTTGTAAATGGTGTCATTTGTGGGAAAGGGTGAGATGGCGTAGAGAAAACTATATTTACTTTTGTATTTAAAAATCAAGTTTAATGAGACCTGGAAGAAGAGAGCATAATGTCAACCTGTAAGGATATTTTTAATTATGATGAGTTTCAGGTGTCAGTCTTTCACAGTCTAACAGTGCTGGTGGGTGCTGCCCCTGGCAATACAATTTTTCTGGGGAAACACGTAGTTCTGGAAAGTTTTTAGGTCATTTGGTAATCTCAGCTCTTGAAATAAGAGTATGCTTGTCTGCTCTACAGGTTTGCAAGTAATTAGTTATCCTGGGTCAACTGGCTTGTGTAGACACAACAAAGGTTAAAGATGATGTTCTCTTATGTTCAAATCTGATGGCCTATTATTTGTATTGTACAAAGTCTTATAGTTTGCAACATACCCACGTAGTCTTGGAGTAATCCCTTGGTGATTTGTAGGATGCTGAACCAGTGACTTGAAGCTGTCATTCATTGGTAGGATGAGAGAACACTTAATCTGTGTCTTTTATTTTGCTAGTGTTCATTAGCATCATGAATTCCCCTTGGGGGAAAAGGAAAAGGGAAAACAGAAAATGTTGAATTGAGAATATGTCATAAGGTAGGATAACAGTTTGTAGCTAGAAATATGAAATACAACTGGATGCTGCAGATGGATACTTTGAGTTTAGTGCGCATGAAAATATTGTTAACCTACTGTTAAGGATGTTGAGGGAAGATATCTCTGGTCTGCAAATGGTATCTCATACATTGGCAGAGAAAGGTCACCATCAATCATCGTGGAAGAGAAATTATCAATAGAAAGTTCTGTAAAGTTTCTTTCCCAGCTTCAAGCAGAATATTGGCAAACGCAACCTCACACTGAAGCTCTGCTTTCAGGGAAATTTGCCTGCTTATTGTAGATGCTGTAATGCACAGTTGTAACATCTTCTTTAAGATTGCTCTAAAAAAATGTCCAAATTGCATTCATTTAGTAAAATACCTTAGCTAAGTGAATTTATTTTGAACTATTTATCATACTTTATCTCAAAATGGGTCTAAATAAATGGGATTTTGTCATGATGAAAAGACAAGTGAAATGCAAATTAGATCTTTAAAAAAATTAAAGCAGAGAGGGGTATGATTGCAGTAAAATACATTGATAATAAATACTTCAAAAAGAATCCTCAAATGAATATACAAGATGTATCATTGACAGCTAACAGAAGGTATCTAGTTAGTGCTAATTTCATCACAGGAGCAGACGGCTGGCTGAAAGTCCCACATCTTGTCTCTAGTTTTCCTGTTGGTTATAAAGTGGAAGCTTCAAGATAGGTTTAGAAAATTATTATTTATGGTGATGATATATTGAGTTTTTAAAAAGACCTGTAGGATGGACTTTCAGGCAGTTTCAGATCTGAACCAACTCCAATATCTCCCCTTTTGGTGTCAGACACTTTAGAAAACAAAACAAAAAGCCCATTAAGAACTTTTATTTGCATTCATGTAATGTTGTCTTTGCTTTATCTAAGTATGCCAGAGTGTTCTGCACAAGTGATGCTGAGATGTGTCCCCTGATCTGTACTGTAACATCATGGAGGAGCCAAATTGTGTAGTTGGGTGAAGCTGTAGATGTAGTAAGCCTGCTGATCTCAGCACTAAGAGGATACTGGGTATCCTTTGGGTATTTTGGGTACTGTGAGAAGGAAACCTCTTACCATTAGACATAGATGTGTGAGCCAAATTAAAAGTTTTATTTAAAGTATGAAATCGAAAGTATTTTATTATTAAAGTACATTTAACATGCCAAAACTACAGTATATATTTTATTGGAATTCTGTAGACACACACGTAAGCCAGCTTCTTTGGCCACTTTTTCCCTCTCAGGTTCATGACTTATTACTCAGTCAGATCAAGTATTCTGATAGGGAGATTGCTTCATGCTTTCTTCTTAATCAGGCATGAAGAAAAGGCAAGGAGAACGAAAGAGACAAGGGGATGCATTTTTCCCTGCCTATAGCCTCCTGCAACCGTGCTAAATTTCTCCCTGAATATTATGCCTCTCCTGTCTACTGTAGACTCTAACCCCACATTTTCATTATGTACATTTTTCTCATAATACAACCACCAGGGCCATGACAAGAAAGGAAACATGGTCTGCTACTGAATTTGATGAGCTTAAATTAAAAGACAGAAATAGATTAAAGAAAAAGGAAGATTGAGCTAAGAGATAGTTTTAACTTTTTCTATTAAGATGGCTCCTTTTTTTTCTGGGAGAGAAACATGTCAACCAGATTTGACCAAGTAGAGGAAGTGACATTTTGGAGATGTAGAGATACTGATTGCTATTTTTAAATGGTAGGCAGGGATGGAGGGAGATACTTTAAAACTAAATCAAATCTTGTCTTTCTAACAGCTAAGTGTTGGATTTACTAGCTGGAAGATGGCTGCTTTCTTCTTGCCTTTAACTTCATGTGAGAATTGGTGGAGTTCCTTTGCTCTGTAGTCCTTTTTCAAGAAGCTGTTCAGAACATTATACTTTTAAGACTTCTACTCATCGTGTCACCTCAGGTTAAAATAATACAAAAGTATTTAAAAAAATCACTATAAAGGGAAAAATTAATTTGGAGAATGTGTTATTGAATAAATTTTGGTTTATTATGAAACCTGATACACAGGACAAATCTGAGCCAGATACACAGGGATTTTTGCCTTCTCTGCTCTCATTGTCATCAAACTCAAACTTAGCTGGATTGTCTCCATATTTTCCCCCAGCCAATCAATTAGCAGAAGCATTAATTTTTTATAAATGTCACACTGTTATAAAATTACTTTGTGTCAGTTGTTTTTCCCCTAGAACTAATTTTTATAGCACAGGGAGAAGTACTGAAGGGTGCAGTTTTTTGGATCTGAACAGATTTGTTACAGTGGGATAATAACCGTATGCTTTTAAACAGATGGGATATCATTTATTTTCTTTGGGCCTGCTTTCTTTCATCACAAAACATTTAATGAGTAATACAACTGGTTATCAGTAACGTCTTTCTTCCCACTCATTGTGATGAGATATCGCCATCATGTAAGAGAAGCAAATCACTATCATGGGTCATCTTATGTATCAAGTATCAAGTGATAACATTCTTTACTCTTCTTGCTAATCCAAGGAAAGATTGTTGTTAGGGTTTTAATGGTCTTGCAGTATGTTACACTGCCGTTACTTCTATTTTGCTGTGAGTTTCGCTTTGGGTAAAGGAAAGAATTAGGAGCAGAAAGAAAGATGTCTGAAGATAGGCCATTCTGGTTGACCTCTGAATTTTTTTCTTTCAGAAGTGTCATTTCCCTGCTGAAGTTTTAACCTCTGAAATTCCAACTAAAGTATTTGGCATTTTCTTAAGACTACAGGGAAATATACTGATCTTCTTGACATTTTACTTCAATATTTGTTATTTTTCACTGTTGAAAGGTGAAGATGTTAAGAACTTCTGCTATGTTTTTGAGCATTCTGGAATAAGTGTAGAAAAAGACAGTTGGGGAACAATGCTCACTGCTCTTCATAGACTTCTTCTGACCTGCCTGTGCAATGGGAAGCATGATGCTGAACAGCCTTCCATCCAAACCTCTTGCTTTGATAATACACTTTCTTAGCATCTTGCTTAGTATTCACTAACAAAAAGCTAATGTTTCCTTTCCTTTGGCGTGAAACTATAAGAATTCCTGTTTGCTCAGTTGTTAAATGTGTGAAATTGTGTTTTGCAAAAGCAGGAAAAAATGTTTTTCTTCACTTTCTTCTGAATTTCTGTCTCAGGAGGGAGTCTGTGTTTTCTAAAATCCCTGTGCTTTCATAAAGCTCTGCTCATAGGGATGATGCAGGTACAGGCAGGAAGAAGGAAGTTTGGAGTTCTTAGATAATTCTGCAATAACATTCCTCATTTCTCCTTAATACTCTCATGCCAGTTTTATCTCTACAGTGAATGTAGAGTTGGACTCGCCTGGGAAATCCCAGTTTTTGAACTAGGATATGACTACCTGTTTGCTATACACCTGCTTCTCATTCTCTTTGATTTTCTGTTTCATACCAAGCAGCTAAAAGACATTTGGTACATTTTACTGAGCATCTGGTTAAGGTATGGCATTAAAAAGAAGTATTTCAAGAATGCGTAGTAGCTGCCCTGGTGCATGTTTTCTTTCAGAGGAGGTAGCTGTGTTTTACTGTAGTTTGTTTAGAAGTTATAAACCTATCTTTTTCTATAGTTTGGTGTTTAGGTGTGGTGTACGTTCGTTCTTTATGACAGCTATATCAACTTGAGATTTTGCGAGGGTACATAATTGGAAAAGTAGGCTGTTAATTGTACACTCAGCAGGTTTGATCTGCAGACATTGGCAGACAAGAAACATTGACTCACAAAAATATCAATGTTCCTACAGAGCCATTTTTTTCCTGTCTTTTTAAAATAGTCTTGTATGGCAGGGCCAAAATGTACTGCACAACAAGAAACATAAACCAAAAGCCCACTAAGAATGAGTGCTGCACTTGTACTTTAATGTGGTCCATGACCTGTTTCCCATGATTGGGTTGTAAGACTATAACGTGTACCATTTTTCTGCTCTTTCAAACAAACAGCTGTGTTTTTGGGGTGGAGTTGTTGTTTGGCACTTCTGGTGAATTTTGTATGTGTGCTACTCATCAATCTGATAGTAACACAGGTTCTGTTATGTTAGTATATCCACCTTCATCAGTCAGAACCATTATACAGAGTAAAACCATTGTACCCTTTTGAATTAAAAAAAGAATTATCAAAGGCATTAATACCCTGAAATGAGGGGGTAAAGATCAATGAGCAAGAAGCAGTCAGAAGGAAATCTCTGATTTTTCAGGGTAAGTGGTAAGCGTACAGAGAATGATGTATTTTGGAGGTTTAGTAAGGTTTTGGCATTTGTTCTTATTGAACTTTAAGCTGAAGAAACATGGCTTAGATTACTCTGGTGTATAGCGAATGCAAAACTTGTTGAAAAACTACCTACAGAACACAGTAGTTTGATAGGTTTGTTCTGAGACTGGATGGATATGCTGAACGGAGCTCAGCAAAGACTATTTCTGATTAATATTTTCATTAGCAACCTAAGTGGTGCACTAGAAGGCATTCTTGTTAAGTTTGCAGATGCAAGGAAGCTGGGAGAGATTGCAGATGTGTTAGAATACAGAATTAAAGTTCAAAAGTACTTGAAGAACTGGACAGGAAAATGGAAGAATTCTTATAGGAACAAGGACAAGCTACTAAGTTTAGGTGGGAACACTTTGTGGATTCTCAGGTGTGCCTTTCCAGTAGGGTACAAACTAATTATAGCGAATTCAGAGTATAGTCATGGTTGCGATTAGACATCTACACAGCATAATCTGAGGGAGGAATGAGAGAATTTGGGTTATTTGACTTGGCAGAAGAGCAGGAGGTACATAACAGCAATCTGTTGCCTTTTGTACTGATTTTGGCTGGGGTAAAGTTAATTTTCTTCGTAATAGCTACCAGAACTATGTTTCAGATTTGTGCTGAAAACAGTTGTTTTAGTTAACACTGAGCAGTGCTTAGACAGAGTCAAGACTTTATCTGCCTCTCACACTGAATCATACAATCATAGAATACCAGGTTGGAAGGGACCTCAAGGATCATGTGGTCCAACCATGGCAAAGTATGACCTAGACTAAATGGCCCAGCACCATGTCCAGCCAAATCCTAAAAGTGTCCAACTTTAAATAGTGGAACATGGGAATGACATGACCCTTGTTTTCTCAAGCTTGAACAAACCCAGCTCTCTCAGCCTTTCCTGACACAGCTACTTAGTCCTTGGATCATCTTTGTGACCCTTCTCTGGCCCCTCTCCAGCCTATCCACATCTTTTTTGTATAGTAGGAACCAGGTTTGAAGACAGTATTCCAGGTATGGCCTGACAAGCTCTGAGTGGGACAATGACATCTTTATCTCTGGGGGTGAACAAGGAGTTGGGAGGGGACACAACCAACGGAGAAGGCTGAATACCTGCCTGCTGATGGGAAGTAATGAATGAATTCCTTATTTTGCTTTGGTTACGCATGGCTTTTGCTTTACCTATTATACTGTCTTTATCCCAGCCAACGAGTGTTCTCACTTTCACCCTTCCAATTCTTCTTCCATCCAACTGAGAGAGGAGTGAATGAGTGGCTGTATGGGGTTTAGCTGCCTACTGGGGTTGAACACAACATCTGTGCTGTAAAAATGAAGAGAAAGGCAAAATAACAGATTATTTTGTTTCTGGTTAAAACAAATATTGAAATAACGTTGCCGGAAAAGAGATTTAGAAGTTACTGCAAAGTTCTGAAAGAGATTTTCTTGGGGGGCCGGGGTGGCTTTACCATGGAAACCTTTGAGATCCAACTAGACAGAAATGTCTCATGGATGGTTAGGTGGAAAAAGATCCTTTTGTGGGAAAAGGAGACGGAGCAGATGTCTTCTTCAGGATCAAGATCTTCTAATTTTCATGGCAATCTCTCAAGGTTGCCATGCATGATACACCAGGAATTTATGTGATCATCCATCCTCACCATTTTAATTGGTGGGTGTGTGCTCAGGCATATAAACTTGTCAAGCAGTATCCTCCATTGTTGATGAGTGAATAAATTAGATCTTTTATTTTTACATTTATGAGACTATAAAAGCTTCCCTTGCCTATCAAAACAGAAGCTTACACGTTTACTAATGGGTTGTAGGAAGCAAATGAAGCTTGAATTCAGTTCTTTCATTTTGACAACTGTTATTGATATGAAGTGTAATGAAAACAGCCTGTCTGTTGTTAGGCTTTTAGTTATTTGGTATGCTGTTTCCAGCCTTTAATTTACAAGGATGAAGTAATTGACCTTGTATCGTTACAGGGCTGATGAGGAATTACTGACTGTAGTTATGTTTTATTTAACCTGTAGTGCTATGCCACTGAGAATAAATTGTTGTGTGTCTTCAATAAGCATAGAGGATGGTCTGGTTAAATGTTCTCTCAAAGATTTTTGATACTTGGTAGCTTCTGATTGCACAAATACAGACTGAAAAGACCTTGTGAATGATGAGCAGCAATAAATTCAAAGGAAATGAAGCAGAAGATGCGGATTAATAGAACTACTGCTGAGTTTAGGTTCTCATGGCAAGTGCAGACTATCGTGCTTTACTGTCCTACAGCTGAGTCCCAAGGTGCTTGTGAAACAGCATGCTTTTTGGTGTAATAACTAGAATTGTTTTCATGTAACTGTTGCTTCCTTCAGTTGGATCTGATTACCACAAAAGTTATAACTCTTAACTCTTGTCATTTACATCACAGATGTGAATATCCTTTGAAGAGGGTCCAGACATAACTACTAAACATAAGTAAGCCTTGTGGATTTCCCAAGGGCATAGCTACAGCATCAGAGCAAGTTACTGGCTTTTTCTGTTGCAATTAGGGTCAGATTTCTGTCAGTTTAACAAAATTGAGTTGCACATTGGTTGTATTGCAGCTAAATTTTGGTGAGAAGATTACATGAGCTCTCTGATTGACATAGTGAGGGATATGACCTAGAAAATTTGAGACATCACAAAACCCACTTCATGCTGACAGTAACTTGACACCTCCTCCTCCTCTATACACATTTTTCAGCTATGCCCCATGCTACTACTGTCGTGTTCATATCTTGTTTGGGTATGTCGTATTGGAAAATTAAGTATTTTAAATCATTAATTTACAGAGTTATGTAAAGAGTGGATTTTCTTGGATAAGAAGGGTTATTTGCTCCAAATACCTTTCATCGTGCCCTTTTTGGGTGTTCTTTGATACTTGCTCCTAACTAGTCATCCTTGAACTTCCCACCTCTCCTCAACTTAGTGGTATATAGTGTATTTCCTTCTTTTTGTGCTTTTTGTACTTAAAGTACCAAACATGAGAGTAAGAGGTCGGTTCATCCCATACTATTTTGAGTACCTTGCTGCAATATCTGAGGGATGTGCTGCTCTTGGTGCCTTCTCTTCCTTGCTCCCTGGGACAGTGACCTATGCCAGATTATTTTCCCTTAAAGAGATTACTTTCCTGTTTAAACAAGCAAAGCCGTATTGGTCAATGTGTTGGTAGTTGTCTACTGAAGCTTCATTTCCCATCTTCTTGCCATGCATCTGGTCTTCTTCTTGCTTAAAGCCTGCCCGGTGTCTTAAATCCTTGCATAGTTTTGCAAACAGATTTATCGTTGATAGTATATTATTAGTACGGTGCCTAACACAGAGCCTCTGGGTGGCACCAGAACATGAATAATGATAATTATAATGAGTCAAGTCAGCCATTAAATCACTTCACCTTCAGATCTTGGCTATGTGTGGAAGCTTTTTTTATTTCTAGAGCTGACTTCTTCCAAATCTAAAATTCATTACTCTGTGCATTTTTCATCTCCACAGACGTGCTGGTGCTCAGAGAAAATTGGTCTGCAAAAAGAAACCGAAAAGGCTTTAATTAAAAAGCAAATAGCATTTTTTTTCAGCAGGGAAAAGAGGTGGTGAGATCTCCCCCAGGCTTTTTCTTACTATAAAAAGATCCTTCTATTTTTGTTCCACTTGCCTTATAAAATCCACCACCCACCTTATTTATTCATCCCCACTTGGAGTTTACTGATCCAGTTGTAAGAGAGGTGTTCAAAATTAGCAGCTGTGCTGTGGCAGCCTTAAGGGGGGTATACAACCTCCTTCTGTAAAGGAAAATTGCAGGCTCTGCACATTACTTGTACAGCTACTTCGCCAGGGGGATGAAGCTCTAATAGTGTCAGTACCTTTTATTTTCAATATTTAATTGCTCAGTATGTAAAGACGGATTACTTTTGGCAATAAGCAGAGCAGGTAAGACATGGGGTTTATTTTTCAGAACAGAGCAGGCTGATTGGAGATGACAAAATGAAGTGCTGTGGTTGCCATCTCATTTCAATTTTCACAGTTTCATTTAGGACGGTACCGGTTAGCAATTCCACTGTTGATATTCTAGGGAGAATTAAGAAAATTAGTATACGTAACCTTTAAGATATCTTTCACTTCTTTGAGTAAATAATATACTTATCACATTTCCAAACTTTGCAGAGCTGGCTGAGTGGTGGGAGAATTGCTCTACAAGCTTTTTTATGCAGTTTACTCTTTTGTATTAAAAATCAAAGCAATGAAAGCCCTTTACAGTTTATTAGCTATTTCATGACCAATTTGAAATCAACTGTGATCTTTCTTTGTACTTCAGAAGAGCATATCTTGTTCTGTTATATTTAGCTGTAATTGGCATCTTTATTGGCAATCTTAGGAAAATGAAATGGTGAGGTGGGCCCTGGGAGCTGATTAGGCCCTTTTAATTACTGTATGTTTGTGCTCCTGGGAGACACTCGACTGTAGCTGTGGCAAAGGGGACCTTCACCCTGCTGCTCCATTTTTAATTGTCTTTGCAAAAATGCAGCAACTGACACTCTGCTGAGTTCACCATCCCTCATATGAACAAAACCTGAGAGTTATATTCCTGAAGTCATTTAAATATCTTTTAAAATGTTGAACAGTGTATTTCTAGGTGCTTCCTCAAGTGCTGGATGTTTCCGTGTATTGGAGTATGTCAGTATTGTATGGTTGTGGTTTGTATGGTGTGGTTTGATCTTCTCTGAGATGAAACCCTGGGTTTACTTCAGTTGGTAAGAATTTGGTTATGGGGTTAGTGACAACAAGGATTTCACCTTTAATGTCATATGTTAAGATGGCTTAGCCATCAGCTCATGTGGTCAGTGATGGTTCCTGAATCTGGCAAATAAGATATCTTCAGTGTATTTTCTTAACTGACGCTGAAATAGTTAGTGTTACACTGTTGAAAAGTACTATACAGAAAACATGTAAAACTTGCTTATTCTTATAATGTTGGAATTGCTCTGAACTATACTGACAGTGTAGTTCAGCTGTACTATCACTGAACTATGTATAATTCAACATTTTTCTCTGACATTGTGGTTTATGAAATTCAGAAGTCATACATAAATATCGACTAAAATGACTACAGGCTGTAGCCTGATTCTTCTGAAAACTGTAGTTGCTTTTCAAGTAATGTTTGGGATTTTGAGGATTTCTTCATTAATAGGCAGAATTTGGTTGCTGCGGAAAGCTCTGCTCTCTGCATGAATGTTTAAAACATCTCTGTGTACAGTGTCTCTGGAGATAAGATTTGACTTCTGAAATGTGCCTCTTTACAGCTGCTTTGAAATGTAGAATTTGAACTTCGACATTTTCCAAGTGGCATAGACATTACTGATGAACGTTTCTTATTTGAACAACATAAACTCCAGTCAACCAGTGAATCAATGAATCGATCAATCTTTTTATAGAATAACAGAATCCCAAAATGGTTTAGGTTGGAAGGGACATTAAAGGGGATTCCAACCTCCCTGCCATGGGCAGGGACACCTTCCACTAGAGCAGGTTGCTCCAAGCCCCATCCAACCTGGCCTTGAACACTGCCA
>JANHGB010015942.1:0-18166 GCA_026283785.1 Coracopsis vasa | reverse complement strand
GCCTTGAACACTGCCAGGGATGGGGCAGCCACAGCTTCTCTGGGCACCCTGTGCCAGGGCCTCAGCACCCTCACAGAAAAGAATTTCTTCCTGATATCTAATATAAATCTCCCCTCTGTCAGGTTAAAGCCATGTAGTCCTATGCCTACACGCCTGTGTAAATGCTCCCTCTCCAGCTTTCTTGTGCCCACCTTTAGGCACTAGAAGTTGCTGTAAGGTCTCCCTGAAGCCTCTTCTTCTCCAGGCTGAACAAGCCCATATCTCTCAGCCTGTCTTCGTAGCAGAGGTGCTCCAGGCCTTGCAGCATCTTCATGGCCTCCTCTGGACTTGCTCCAACAGGGCTTTTCTTCGTCCTGCTAACTGACTGACTTGGTCCTTATGCTAACTCAGATAAGCAGTTTGATAAAACTGAAGCTAGAGGTAATTTAACAGCCTATTTTTTTATTTTCTTCTTTTTTTTTAGCTCATCACATATGATAGTCACATATATGAGTCCTTCTCCTTTTTTGTTAGGACATAGGTGTTGCATATTGATCCTTCAGAGCAGTCTCTCCATAGCTGGCTGTTTTGCATTTAGGGGAGTATAAAACCATCAGAATTTGGAACTACATTTAACTTTCTACTATCAAATGAATGCATAAAACTTCAGGGCATGTGGTTTAAAATCTTTTAGTAACACAAAATCTTTTGAAGTCATTAATTTTATTATAGACTTTTAGGTACTTTTAAGACTGAGAGACATTGTCTGGTATGCCTGAGTGCCTCTTCCTCTAGTCCATATTAGTGATTGCAGTGAAGTTTCCATCTTGGTTGATGTTCTTTTATTAAAGACAGACTGCTGATAAAATGAACTCTGTAATTGTATGATGAACAGTGTTGAAATTAGTATCTGTTCATGTTGGAGACTATACTCAGAATTGTTGTATTAATGGATAGCATTTAGTTCAAAAGGGACTTTATCCACATTATAAATTGCTTGACCCTATCTTACCATATATAAATAAACTGATATTGGATGTGTTCAATGATAGTATGATTTTTATGAATAAAAATAAGTTTTCTATGTTGCTAGATAGAAATATTTCAAATATCACTCTTTCAAAGACTTGTTGGAATTCTTTCATAGTGAACTTAGACTTTCAAAGATGATGTGAACTTGAATCATCAGATGAGAGGCTTTGGGTGTGCCTCTGAGGTTCCTGCTCTTCATTTTACCAGCTTATGATTCATATTTTCTTGGCTTTAAAAAGTTTGTCTTATAGTTTGAAACAGACTACTGTACATATACTTCATAGTCCCTTTATTTCCAGCTTTTTAGGCAGTGTCAATCACCGTTGTTGTATCCAGCTTCTTGCCTTTTTCAATCTGCTTTTGTGGTTATTTGTCCTCCAGCCAGGCCAATGCCTGCTTTCCTTGGGACATTCAGATCCTCTCAGAAGGTATATTTCCATTACGGTGCCAACAAAACTACAGACAAGTTATAATGGTGCAAGTTAAAGGCATTTATTAATCTTGTTAAAGGCATCTATTAGAGGCATACCAACACTGCCTGTTTTATTTATTTTACAAAAAAGAAAAGGCAAAAAACAGAGATTTGAGGAGTCTCCATGTAACTGTCTTTTAATCGTTATCTTTCTGAAGTAGGTGCCTACAAATTGCCTACAAATTGTTGAAGCACCTAAGCTCAACAGCACTATTAGAAATAAAACCCCAAATCATCCTTAGGAAAGTGTTTGCAGACCTATTAGGCATTAGCAGTACTCTAAGATTTGAAGAATGATACTTCAGAAATCAGCCTCTGTAATTAAAATATTATTAAAGGAAAAGAGGGGAAAAGATAAAGTATCAACAGAAGTTAATGAAGCCTAATGATGCCGTGTTATTGGATATGTCTCACAAGTTTAAAACGTTCTTGGAAGTTGTCACAATGCCAGTACAAAGCATCAGAATTTTATATCAATACCTTAAAAAAGTATTTTTGACTCAATGGAAAGAGTGATGGTCTCTTACAGACTTCAACTATTAGACTTGGAGACGAGTAACAGCGTTTCTCCCCAGTGATGAATGACCACTTAGATTTTCCTTTCAGTTAAAATTACTTCAGTGTAAAATGTGGTAGATTTTAAATTGGGAGAGGAGACTATTTATCTAGCCCTTGCTATTTGTTATATTTCTCCTCTAATATTCCATGGAAAAATGATCCCCTTCACACAGAAAAAGATTGTAAGCATTGAACAATTTGGTATCATAGACTATATTTCTGCCTTTAAATATTCTGTTGGGAAAGAAGTAGTGACAATCTGAAGTTCTCCAGGAGCAGGAAGATCTATCTGTGCTATCTGAAGTTCAGTAAATTGAATAGGAAAGTAAAAGGATCACACAGCACTTGAGTACTTAAACAAGGAGGAATTGTGCAGTAACTGTTTAGTAAATCAAGAGTCACATTCTCCTTTGAAGACAAAAGGAGGGAGGAGGAGGATGTGGGGTTGTGTAATGTGTCCTTTAAATTTTCCAGTTAAATTGCATTCTCTTTGGGAAGCTCTAGTTCACCTTCTGAGTGGTTGAGCCCTTCAAGAGGCATTTGTTCACCTGCCCAGATAATTGATGGGAGCATCCATTCAGGCAGAGGACACAGATTTTTCTGCCCCATGAATTGTCTTCTAATGGCCCCGTTGTCTTCTAATCCCAGCCAGTGGCTGATGGCTCAGAAGGGAGTGTAAGGAGCAGGGACAATGCAAGGTGATTCTTCCCGTCCTGTATATACCTGTCTGGGATTTACATTCCCAGCTTCTGCAGATAAGCTGATGGATATCTGCTCCAACATCAACCTCAATGTTAATTGGGCTACAGGGGCACAGCCTGCCTCACCATGAGTTGCATCATGGGCTGCAGGGGAATCTCTGCTCTAGTGCCTGGAGTACCTCCTGCCCTCCTTCCTCACTGACCTTGGGGTCTGCAGGGCTTTTTCTTTCACAGGGTCCCACTTCTCTCTCCTGCCTGATGTTGCACAGCATTTTTTCCCCCTTCTTAAATACTTTATCCCAGATGTGCTACCACAGCTGCTGATGGGCCTGGCCTTGGCTAGCGGTGGTTCTGATTGGCATTGGCTCCACTGGACATGAGGGAATCTTCTAGCAGCTTCTTACACAAACCAACCCTGTAGCCTCTGTCTGCTACCAAAACCTTGCCATGCAAACCCAGTACAGAATACCTATCTGCCTTCCTTTGCGATTCAGCTGCCATTTTATCACCCCAACACTTAGGTCATTTATCCAATGCTACAATTTTTCACAGCAAACTTTTTATTTTTATTATTCTGAACAATTTTATCAGCAAAATTCATCCCCGTGCTAGTTGATAATTTACTGGATCATGTGTAAACCTTCTCAACTGCACAGTTCCCCTGTGTGTTTCCCTGCTGTGGAAACCTGGTAAGTGAGCTATATTTTTAGCATACTTACAGATTTTTTTCCCTGTGATATCTAAACATCTTTCTCTTTTAGAAGCTTTTCAGTGATCTGTATGTAAAGAATTCGGTGGTCTTCTCCTTGATCTTCTGCACATTGCTCTCAGCACTGTCATGTTACAACCAAGATTGAGCAGGGACGTAGTAGATGTTGGAAGGAAGATGTTATTGAACCTCCTTTCACTTGCTCTGTGGTTTGTCTTGGTTAGGACAGAGACTGATTGCATCCGCAGGTTGTGAGAGGTTTGCATGGCCATGGCCTGTACAGCCCCCTTTTCATGGATTAAATGGGGATTTAAGGATGAGTCGCCATCAGCCTTGAGGTATTGTTCATAAATACCCATGGCCGGGGGGTTGGAACTGGATGATCTTAAGGTCTTTTCCAACCCTAACTATTCTATGATTCTATAAATGCAAAATGCCATATTTTTTTAAGGAAGTTCATGAAGCTGTGCAGTGTTATCTTGCTGCAGCCATTACAGTGTTATCAATCATTAGACAGAAAACTAGCAAGCAAATAACTATTGATCATCTGATATTCCCCATATTTAGATGCACGTAAGTGCAATTTCCCTTTGTGGGTTTGCTCTATGGCTGTAGTCTGGCCATCAGAATGAAGTAAGGTTGACATATTTCAGTTTTATGATCCTTTTTTGCAGGCCAAAAGTTCGTCTGATCAGTGTTGCTGTATTTAATATTCTTTGCTGTATTTCCTTAAGTTAGTATGGTAGTGTATGCTTCTGTGACAGAATAAAGCTCTAGAAAACATAATGTATCAAATGTTTATATTGAACCATTTTTTGGTAGTATTCCAGCAGTGGGTTTTAATGATCATCATGTGAGCTGTTTGCCAGATGCATCAACGTATTCAGATTGCTGGTGTTGGCTTTTGGGGTTATATTGGTTAAGAGAAAGCAGGATTCTGTCAATCTGAGGAAAGTTCCTACAGAAACCATGGCAGGCAGGGAGGCAGTGTGCCCTCCCTTGAACACTGCTGCTTTGTAAGTGTGACTGCTGTGTCATTGTAGTAGTTAAGCTGCCCACATACATTTTAAATTAAACACCTCTTAGTATTTCTGCAGAAATTAAAAGCTAATTGTGAAGAACATTTCTCTGTTACCAAGCAGACCCGATCACACAGAGGTGTTTGTAGTATTGTAGGTTTAATTGCATTTATTTCCATCAAGCCTTGCTGGGTAACGACAGGGAAAGAAGGTCCAGTTTCCATATAGGCTGTCCAATGAATTAGCACTCAGGTGTGCTGCAGAGCTGGAGTCAGAGGCTTTGCTGGTCATAGAATCATGGAATCATAGAACACCAGGTTGGAAGGGACCTCCAGGATCATCTGGTCCAATATTTCTTAGCAAATGCATGACCTAGATTGCATGTCCCAGCACTTTATCCAGCCACATCTTTAAAGTGTCCAACACTGGGGAATCCACTTCTTCCCTCGGGAGATTATTCCTATGGCCGATTGTTTTCATTGTGATAATTTTCCTCTTGTATCCAGCTGGAATCTCCCCAGAAGTAACTTGTGCCCATCACCCCATGTCTTTGCTGTATTACTCCATGTAAAAAGGGACTCTCCATCTTTCCTATAACTACCCTTTAAAAATGGTCCTGCCTTTGCTGCTGCTGTTACCCTTGCTAGCCACAGTACAAAATCACTGAATACAAGTTGCTGTGGTATTCCTGCAAGTAGATCAGGTGCAGAGTAGTATTAACTCAGCATGATATTTGCAAGCTAAGATATAGTATTATATGCCACGTACTTAACAGTGTGTAGTTAAATTCAAGGAATCTCACTGAATACATGGAGTTTTGATGTGCGCTCTGGCTTTTCTTTCATTGCCTGCTTTTCCTGCTAGGAGGATTTAAGATGAACTCCTGGGGGCCTTGCTTATTAGTGTTAGAGGTTGAATTTATGTCTTCTTAGAAGTAGCTAAAAGCAAAAATAACAAAAACTGAAGGTGTGAAATACTGTTTATGGAAAAAGTTGTTTTGTGTAACTGCTCCTTAGAGGAACCCACCTTAATTTTGAACATTTTGGTACATTTCTTTGCATTTTGGCACAGAGGAACTCCAGTGTGGAAATTTTGAAGCTTTTTAAGTTTATATAATGTCACACCTAAAGTTGGAGAGCTTCTATTTAATCTGAAATGGCATGGAATATTTAATGGTTATACATTGAAATTGTTTGGGAAGTCTGGTAGGAGTCAGGTGCCGTTGTGACACAGTTCTGGCAAATCACAAGTGCTATTTGTGTTTGCAATGAAAATGCATTCTGTTAGCTTCTTCTGTATACTTGTTACTTTCACTAACACTCAAGTTGGGTTTGCTGATGTGTTTGGCTACTCTTCCCAGTGCTTTAGGTTAGGATCTTCACAGGTTGAATAAGCTTGGCAGGGTTTTTGGACCGATGAGCTGAGAACATTCTGTAGAACACAGTCTTGAGTCAGGGTGGGTTGTATTTCCCAGTTGCTTCTTGTATTGACACTAGTTCAGTCCTTTCGCTTCTGGAAGTTGTGATCTCTCAGCTCTGAAGAGCTTTTGAGAGAAAAGTCCATGCTGGTTTTGAGGAGAAAATGCTTCAATGGTACTTTTGAACTGCACTAAGAAAGATTCTAAAGGTGCACAAAATCAGGAAAACTCCTTTTAAAGATTAAATTGGAAGAGAGTGAAAACATGGTGTATTTTCCAGGCATACATTAAAATCAAGACATAAGCGTCTTATTAGGTGCAGAGACAAATTAGAGATGACACCTTTCTGGCATGGTAACGGTTGTCACTTTGTAATGAATGATTGAAAAATTTATAGCTTTTAGAGTTATTCATTACTCTATAGACCAACACTTGTGAACTACTTATTATGCTGCAGGTCAGGCAGACGTGTTGCTGTGGATGTAACTCCTGTTACAGATGCAGTTGGCACTTTTCTTCCTGGTCCTATTAGCAGTTGTTCTCCTGCAGTTTCCCTCTGCTATTTACTCAGTTACTGTTAGCTAAGTTGGCAGCTCTTGCTTCCCAGGACCTAGTGCAGTATTATGTGACTGCTGAATTTATTGTAGAATGACTTTCAAATGCTTTCAAGTCCCCTTTTTTGATCACCAGTCTTGTTGCAGAGCTACGGTCAACACACCTCATTGCAGAACACACTGGAAGTAGTCTTGTACCAAGAACAGCAACAATGAGGCAGTAGAATTACACATTTGTTTGTTCCATAGTGCTTTCTCAGTGCAAGATGTTGGGCTCTTGGGGTATGAGATGCTGGCTAATCAAAGAGGTGGTGATGCAAGATTCCTTTCTCTAAAGTTCTGGTAAAACATAATGGTCATGACATAGTTGGGACTCTTCATCAGGGACTGTTGTATTAGGACAGTGAATGATGGGTTCAAACTTAAACAGAGGAGATTTTGGTTAGACATAAGGAAGAAGTTCTTTACTGTGAGGATGGTGAGGCACTGGAACAGGTTGCCCAGAGAAGTGGTAAATGCTCCATCTCTGGCAGTGTTCAAGGCCAGGTTGAACGGGGCTTGGAGCAACCTGCTCCAGTGGAAGGTGTTGGAAAAGGGTTTGAACTAGATGATCTTAAGGTCCTTTCCAACCCAAACCATTCTATGATTCTAAGTGTTTTAAAAAAACTTTAAAATAACTAAAACCAGAGTTTTGAAATCTACAGTTAGCTTAGTGCCTTTGTAAACTGATATTTGAATTCCTAAATAAATAAGCAGCAGTTTTCAATGAAGCTAAATCCCGGTGGCTTTCATTGACTCAGTAATGGTTGTGGCTAAATGCAGCTGCATGTAGCAGAGCTCCGTGCCATTACAGATGACTTGTACTCCTTAATGTATTAAATTCCAAACCTCAGAGAAGATTCAGCACTTAATATATTTGCAGGGCTGGATGAAATTAGTTTGCACTTGCATGTTATTTTTTCTTTTCTAATAAATTCAGGAATCAGTAACTATGACATATCCAAAGACCCCCAGGAGAAAGTATCCTGAGAAATAGAGCTTTATAGCATAGGATGCGCTTATTTAATTTCTGGCTTACAGTGTATTCAGTAGTGGTTTTCTCAGAATTCTCTGTGACTTCACAGACAGACTGTAGGTAGGAGAAGAAGAAGATGGATTTTTGAGCTAGGAGATGTAAAGTGTGGAGGGAGGGATTTTTCATGAATTTGATCAGGATGACTCTGCATTTAGACATGGATATTAGAGCCAGAAACCTGCTAAATTTGCCAAGAAGCATTACCAGTTAACATAGTTAATTAACAAGAAGCTATGTTAAAATTAGTTTGGGGTTGGAGGAGGGGCGAGAGAGTGAACTGTAATTAGAAAAAGAAATCACAGCTGCTATTTAGAGAACTGGTAGGGAAGTTTGCAGGTCTTGCTGTTGGAAGAAGCACTGCATTGCGGTTATGCCTCGTTCATTCATTCCATTCTCAGTTTTCTAGGAAAGAGCTACTTTGGTGTTATGTATCATGATTTCCAAGCAGTATTGATTTCCCTAATCAAATTTAACTTTCTGCGGGCTAATATAATCATAAAAAGAGTCTGTTTTTTTATTTCAGAACTTCTCAGGAAGGTGAGACTCTCCCTGTTTCTTGAGCATTTAATGTTTGAGGAATTATGCTGGTTTTCTCCAGTTAAGGATTTGGATCCTGCTAAGTAGAATTTGCTCAAAGAAAAAACGCCGACTTTCCCGGCTTGTATTGCCCTGTGTGCTGTTACTAAGCAAAGAGAAAAAATCAAAGCATTAATCTTTGCAAACTGAAGTGAGTTTCACGTTAGACATATATGAAAGTTACCCATGAAGTAGTGAATGTCTCACAAATACCATTTTATTTTTCCAGTGAAAAACAAACTGCAGTTTATGTAATAGATAGTTTATTTAACCGAGTTATAATATGATTGATTCAGCTTCCAGAGAGAGCAAATTCTGTTGAGACAGAATCTGGATGAATAGAAGTGCATGAAACCTGGGCAACTGATACTGTGGTTTCTCCAGCCAGTGCTATTTTAACCATCTTAAAGTGACATAGTCTGGGTTTAGGTATTCAAATCTTTCAGGTTTCCTTTCTCAAATGCCATTCATCATTAAAGTTCGGGGAAGTCCAAATCTTGTGCTCCATTTATGTTACCTCGTGGATGTGTACTCTGATCCCCACCAGAGGAATGGGACCCTCTGTTTGTGCCTGTGTGTTAGTTTGTAAATAACATCAGTGAGGGACTCTATTGTAGATCTGCAGAGACAATGTCTGTGAAGAGCTCTGGTTCCTGTCTTTGTGTCTTAAGTACGTGGCTAGGAGTTGCCTAATATCTCTGTGGCTCTTGTGAAGTGCATACATAAGTAGTGAAACTAGCACGGAGTCTTCTAAACACCTTAAGTCATTACTTACTGCTCTGGTTGCATTCAAGAAAGGCTAGAACAGATAATATTTTTACTCTTTCTTTAAAAGATCTGCTTTTTAGTTTAACATAACATTTACTTGACTTTTTAATGCAGTCGATACATCCTGAAAAGGTCTGTATGTACAAGCAATTCTATTTAAGGATTATTAGAAATGACACTAATAGCAAATCTAGTAGCTTCTGCTTCCCATTCTCCATTAGAAATCATGATCCTTTGTTTTTGCTGACATAATTACCTCTATGTGAGCCAGTTCTAACAAGGCAGAATTAAGAGTTCACATTATAAATGAGCAGCAGGAACAGATGGACTCAGATAATAGTCAGGTTTCATGCAAATATCAATAAAGGGGATTAGTAAAGCAATAGAAGCATTTGGCTCATATGCTGGGGAGGGACTCTTTGTCAGGGACTGTAGCGATAGGACAAGGGGTAATGGGTTCAAACTGAAACAGAGGAAGTTCAGGATGGATATAAGAAGCAGCCCTTCCCTGTGAGGGTGTTGAGGTGATGGCACAGGGTGCCCGAAGAAGTGGTGAATGCTCCATCCCTAGCAGTGTTCAAGGCCAGGTTGGACAGAGCTTTGGGCGAAATGGTCTAGTGTGAGGTGTCCCTGCCCGTGGCAGGGGGTTGGAACTGGATGATCTTAAGGTCCTTTCAAACCCAAACCTTTCTATGATTCTATGTTCCTTTGGATTATTAAAGACTGCCGAACTGGGATAGTCTTGAGGCCGGTTGGGGGTCTGGAGTGTTGGGTGTTCTGCTTCTGTACATTGGAAAGTCAAGTTTTGGTTTCGAGAAGATGACATTGCCATGAGTGGTGTCACGCTGCCAGGTCCAATATTAAAATTCATTATTTTTCACAGATTCATTTAGCTTAAGGGCTGAAAGCATTACAGTTCATCCAGTGAAACAGATACCGAGCTGAGCAGCTTACATTTGATTAAAACAATGCTGTGACTAGGTAAAACAGGATTAGTGACCCTTTTGCCTGGGTTTCAATTTTCTGGTGTATGAACCTTCACTTGCAGATTCCCCTGGCTGCAACCCTTCCTCCTGTGTCTCTTTACTCTCTCTGGAGGTATCGGTCTTCTGCAGTGCTTTGCTTTTGTTTTGTGGTGATGCTGATGCACTCCTCTATTTCTCTGTACCATTTGGATCTATGCCCTTTGGTAGATCTGTTTGTCCTGCATTTTCTCTCACTACTGTAACTGCCAGAGGCAGGAGAGCAGCAGAGTCTCTGGCAACACAGAAGAGAGGAAACAGCTGGAATATATATATCATGTATAGCACATGTCTACATATTCCTATCCAGGATTTTTTGAAGAGGAGTGTCATTGCCCATTGTGAAGCATTTGCTTGTTGACTCACATGTGCTCTGGACTCATCGGAATATCAACACACACATTTGGATGCTATTTGTATGTGCTTGACAGGTGCTTTGGAATTGCTGCACACACATTGAATGTCTGGACAGCCACATGGAGTCAGTAGCTCAGACTTGCCTCTAAACCAGCTGGAAAAATACCAGAAGTCCTTAGCATTTGTGTGAACATCATTTCCTAGCAGAGATATCTGGGAAAACCTGGTCAGCCCTCATCTAAATCAGAAGGTTAAGATTGCCTGCCCCTTTTTCTCACATGCTCAGAGCTGCTAAGAGTCACACCAATGCAGACATACATTTTTTGTTGGGGATACTAAGTGTATGTGTGAAAAGCTATATTTACTCTGAAAACAAAATGATTTCCCAGTGAGGTAAAGCGTACTGTATGGAAAGGCATCGGGGGACTTTTTGCCTTATTTCCCATTTACTAATGAATGAAGACTTGAAAAAAACCAATTCTTCACTTAAAGTTCAAGTAGCAAACTTCTTTCGTTTGTAAATATGGGAAATGCTCATTGCTCCAAGTAAGTCCTTAGGCAGAGCAAGGCGATGCGTAAGATCTTTGACGGCAATAGGCCTTTTCATTAAGTTTGCTTTAGGTTTGCCTTCCCATAACTGCCTCTGACTCTTTTATATATTTCTAGCTCTTAATGAAGAATTCAGAGAGGCCTTTCAAAAATAATACTATGGAGTATATATATATATGTATATAACAGATCTCTTGCTATCTTTGAATCACTTTGAAATGCTGTACCTTTAATTCTTTTTTCTTCCACTTAATAACGTTTCTTCTCCTCAGTGTTCGCAATGGATAGGAAGCCTTGGCTCTAAGCTTGCTTTCCTTAGTTTTTGCTGTGACCATTGAGACTTGTAGCAAAAGCCTACTCTTGGTTTTTGCATTCTGCTCTGGGAGGACAGGAGAGCTTTCTTAGCTAGAAACATAGCTTCATGCATTTCACTTAGCTTTTGATCGATTTTGTTGCTGCTCACTGTTGGTATTGCATTGCAGTTGTATTTTTATTGTTGTAAGCTCCTGTGTGCTGTGGTGGTTGGCAATCTAGAAATGTGTTAAATAATATTGATTTCTTTTTTCTCACTTGGCAAGCATTTTATTCTACTCTGTCTCTGATACTATTTTAAGTATCATTTACTGTTTTTTTATTTTCTTTCTTATTTACGACTTGGCATCGTGAAGAGCAAGGGGCCATCTCAATGCCTGGAGAGAAGTCCTGAGAGAGAGGATGCTCTCTATAAGAGTATACTTCCCAATTCTAGTGCTAACTGCCTTTAGATAACAGCTAGATGAGTCTACGCACTGTATTCTTATGACATCGTTAAACAGTAGGTTGCGTATTTGTCTCAGAGAAATAAAACTTATTCTGCTTTTCACTGTAATATAAGTAACCTATCAGGCAGGTGTTTTGACAAATTGACTTCCACAAAACATCCTTCCTGGACCTCCAAGTGCCAACAAGATGACACAAGAACACCTGTCCATTTCTGATACCTTTCACAATAAATACATGAATTTAGGTGGTTTTCACTTCAAGATAAAATGTGGGTCTATCTACTAAAAAGGACTTGCTCCATAGTCGTTGTGTGGCTTATGAAGGTGTTATGGAAAGGAAGGCTGCCTTTCACCAGGCAGAAATAAAGATTTGCTCTGAAGTGCAGGTCCCTTCTGATGCTATAGAAGTTGTTCCTGCATCTTAGAGCCTTGTTCTTGTGGTTTCATCCTGAGTTGGAAACCTGTGCTAAGCAGCAAGCCATGCTGAGGAGTTTAAGGTACAGACAACAGCTGAGTGATAAAGCTGTGGTTTCCAACAGTGGTTTTCATTACAGCTGTTTCCAACACTGGTTTTCATTACAATGGCCTCTTCAGCTATGGTAATTGTTTGTTTCTGTTGAGACTTTTCTTGAAAATAACACTGGGAGGTTAGTTTTTAAATGAAAAGAGGTTAATATGATGGGTTATTGACACCGTTTATTTGTTTCATTTTTGGTCTGCAGAGATTCTCAAAGCTCTGAGTTGTTTCTGACAATGAAATCTTTCTTTAATAAATAGTGCTTCTATCCCAGATTTCGCTCAACCGTTGAAGTGTTTTATTTCAGAGGAACAGTTCAGACCTCAGGTCAGGCTGTTATGGCATCTGAAGCTCTGTGTGTGTGTGTGTGCCAGGGGAAAAGGTTAACTGGTTTTTGTGGAAAAGATTTCTTTATTTAAAAGTTATGAACAAAAATTTTCAGAGAAATTCCATAATTATGCAAAAATGCAACAGGTCTTTTTTCCATTAGAAGAGCGTGTATCTTGCTGATTGAAAGAGGTAAAAAGAGAAGCAATTCATCTACTTCTCATGAATTTCCTTTCTGCCTAGGAAAGCAGGAAGGGGAGTTTGGAAAATACTTGGAAACCCCTCCATGGGGGCATGAGCAGTCTCATTTTTCACTTGATTTTTTTCTCCATGGAGACTGATGATCCTGAACTTAGATCCTGACTGGATCCTGACCTTGGATCCAGTTCTCCATAATTTGAAGGAGTAGTGAGATGAATGCATGAATTTCCAAGGGAATGGTACAATGTGAATCTTCCCTGGGGACAAAAATAAAACAGCCCTTACTTATGAAGTGAAGGATTTACTGCTGGTATGTCTGAAATCTTAACAGTTTATTTAAAGAATATTAGTTTCAATACTAATTATTACAAGATGAGACTGTCCTTCCTGCGCTGCAGCGCAGTGATGGGCAATGAACTCAGCAGAGCCTGAAGAATGGGAAGTATTTCCATTGCATATGGAAATCTGAACCATCTCTAGAAAAGAGTTTTCCCAGGTGATTTTGGCTGGGAATTAACACTGTTACAATTGTATGTATGGCAACTTGTAGACAAATTGAATCTTATTTGATTTATAACCTAAACTAAATACGATGCAGGCTGTAAGCAAAGGGAGGTGGCAAAGCGGATGGCAAGGTTAGGATAGTCAAATGCTGCAGCAAAGGCATATTTTCAGTGTCTGTTTCAATTTCACTGACCTGTGTTTCTAAATCAGACCTGCCCCTTGGAACTGTCAATAACTGCCAATGTCTGGATGAGTCTTTAGTTTAGAATCTATTTGATAACCTAATTCTCTTCACTCGATTGATTTCTGACCTGACTTTCATTCTTGATTCAAATGGTTTTCTTAATAGCTTAGCTAACTACAGCTGCCAGTATAATTGATCCTTATTAAACTTTTTTTTATCATATCTCAGCATTTTTTGCCACCCATCTGTTTTTAAACTGGCCGTTTGTATGGATTCTTTGCATAAATATTTTGTGGCTCATTTGATTCTCTGCATAATTATATAATTGCTTCTCACTTAGTTTTCTACATCACTAATCTACTGCCACATAATTAACAAACTCTTTAATTCCTTATTAATTATTTACTGTTCTTTTGAATATATGAATTAATTGACTGTTTAAATTGCTGCTGTGGTGATTTGACATCTAGTTAATTGTTTTGATTAATCAATTAATTAGCTGCTTAATCTCTGCTTAAAAGTATAACCCTATGACTGCTTTGCAAATGTTCTAGCACCACTCTTATTCAATGCTATGTGTATCTGGATGCTCAGTTTACTGTTCAGGCACATATGGAATTTTTGGGCTTACATGTATCCATCCCTTCAGTGAAGGCACCTGTATAACCCCAGTGATGCTCCATATATCTCCTCCTCCAAATGTCTTTTCTTCCATCTGACACACTGCTCATACACTTGAACCTCAAGGGAGATTCAGCTCTGCTCTAACTATGCCAAAATGAAAAGGGGAGAATCAGGAAGAAAAGAATTAAAAGTATTGAGGAATGGTAATCCATGAGGTAAGGGTGATACAAGAACAGACTTTGTGAATTATGCATTTTTATGGCATACAGGGTGAGGATGTTTCAGATGCAATATAACTACTGAAGACCTTTGTGATAAGTTGGGGTAGCTGATAAAGTTCCCAAAACTTTATATTTATGTATAGCTCTTGCACTAGACTTAGTTCTTGAGGCTGTTTTTCTCTGGCTCTTCACTACAGAAGAATTTTAGTAGAAAAGAACCTTTCTCTTCACACTTTGCTTTATTTATGTGCTAATCCTGGACCTAAGATTTCACGACTGGTTGCTATAGAAGCTGCCATTCTCTTTGGGGACAAGGCCTTTGAAAGAGGTGTTGCCTTAAAAAGTATTTGGTGTTATATATCACAAATAAGCCATCAGAAAACATACCCAATATAATGAAAACTCCTTCAAAATGGAATGGTTTGGTTTTTAAGTTTTCCTCAAGGTGTCAGCTGCTCTTTGAAGGTATTTAATTGTGGCTTCTGATACAAGTGGAAGTGTGAGAAACGAAATGGCTTTATCAAGTAAGCAATGTGAAACATGGGAAGGTACATTTATGTCTTTAAAAGAGGGTGCTAAGTTGAGTATTATATCTAATAGCAAGAGAATAACCAGGTCAGAATTCGAATAGGTTGGACTTGCTCATACATATAATGGATGCTATCCTAATTTATTGTCTGATGTTGGGGTTTGGAACTAGATGATCTTAAGGTTCTTTCCAACCCTAACTAGTCTATGATTCTGTGTTCATCAATCTACTGATTAATAGTAAGAGTGGTTGCCAGAAATGTAGTACTTTTGGAGCAGATGAAAATGTATGAACTGTGTTATCAATTAGAATTTTCAGATACATGGTATGATAGGTTATATATTCTGTTACATATTTAAAAGTTAACAGTAGGCATGATATGTATGTTACATCTTAAAAGGACTGTTTAGCGTGATCATGTGTCTGCTAAACCTTATTAGACAGTAAAAGGCTGGAGCTGGTAGAGCAATTCCTTGGATCTTAGAAGGGATACTGTTCTGGCTGCCCAGCTTTTCCTCTTCCTGCATACCATTGACTATGGCAGTGCAATCTCTATTCACTAGCATCGACTGCAAACGTAAACTGCAAGTGGACATAGCAACATGAAGAGGACTAAATTTAGATGCCTTAATCTTGAGCTGAGTCCTACCCCCAGGTATTTTGGCTTAAGCACTTTGGTAAGAAGGCTTACCAAGACCAGCTGATCCATGGAGAGTCACCTTTAACAGTGGTCTCCATGCCCAAATGCATGGGATTTGCTCCTCTGGTGGAAAACATTGGAGTACGCGCAGAAGTTGTTAATATTTCCAAGGAATGGATGCAGAAGTCTGCTAATCTTTTTATCTCCAGTTTCTTTGAAACTGATTATCATGAAAACTTGCCATGAAAAGACACTAGGCAATATGCACAGCCTACTGCAAGTGTAGAGGTGAAGAATGTAAAGTAGTTTGCTTTTCTTTGTTTACCTTAGGCAGATTAACTAGAGGCTTTTTCTGGGCTGTTTTACAATATATTGAATCTAATTCATAAAGAGTCTGAAACAATTGGATTCTCGGTACATGTAGTGAATAATAATGAAAACCAAAAGATGAGGCTGTTGCTATTCCTCTGATGCTACTTTAATTAGGCTGGGATTTAATGAGTGTGCTGCAAAATATGGATCATCTCTTAGTCCTATATGTATATCTGAAGAAAGAAACTTTACTCTTAATATTTCCAGACAGTGCCTTATACAAATACTGTTAATAACTATGATCAACATTAAGTATATGTAAGTATTGCATTTCAGGGAGACTATTAATACAAGTAAAATTAAGCATTAAAGTTAGATAACTCAGTGGACACAAACCCTAACAGTATTCACATTGGAGATATGCCATTACAAACAGTTAGTTTAAAAAGAGGTACAATCTGAATGAAAAATGTAAGTAATATAGGTTGGAGAAATTAAATTTTTTATCATCCAGAAATATATGCATATGTACTTATTGACAGTATTTCTTTATAGTGAGAAAAAATACAGCAAGAACTCAGTGGTCTATAGGAATTATTAGAGAAGGTGGAATAGCTGAGCCTGCAGGAATATAGTTCCCATTCAGCTCTGTCTCATTGCATTTTTATGTCAGTATAATAAATCCACTGATTCAGTGAAATTCAGCCCACACCTTGGTTTCTGTGTCTAACTCAAGCTGTGCAAGCAGAAGCCCATACATTTCAGAGTTCCTGTTTTATTTACTGCTGATAGAGCATTATTCCAGTGTTGTTCAGAGGATAACATGGTTATTCCTTATAATATTTTTAAACTAAAGCTTCTTCCCGAGTTTTCTGTATGTTTAGTAGCTCACTTTCAAATTTAAATCAGCTTTCATAATAATGTATTCAAATTGAATTTTAGTATTCATTTTCTTTAGTTTTCTTTCTTAAATATAGAAGATTCCCGTATAAAAATGTGATCACTCAGCTGTTTAAAAATCTGTCATAATCATAGCATGTTGCTATTGGTTTCATGAACGGAGTTGGGAGACAGTATTTCAAATAAGAACATCTGAAACACTGGCTTCACATGTACACAAAGATGTTAAATACTCAAAGATCTCTTTTTTTTCAGGTGTTTACCTTTCTACTAGTAGCAAAAGGTTATGAACATAGGAGATATATAAAAGAAATATCCCTCTTTTGGCAGGATTATGCACATGTACTCTGTGTGTGATTGAGTAGTTGCGGTTGACAAAAAGGATGGAGGCAGAATACCAGCAACCATTGATTTGTCATGGGTTTGTGTTGTACCTCAGCTTCAGTAGTCTGTTTTTTAATGATTATATGTACTTGCTAACATATGAAAGCTGTAAGAGAAGGTGCAGTGTTTATAGTGGAACAGCATTAGCTTGGCATTGTTTTAGCAAAACTCTGGAAACATAACTGCAAGTTATGAAAATTGGCTTACATTGCTGCTTTGTCTTCAATATAGAATTTATTTAGATTTTCAATTTATGTGAAAGTAAGATTTTGGGAGAAGCTCAGTGTTCAACAACTTAATACTGTAAGTACCCAGTCTTAATTCTGCTTAATTATAAAACAACACATAGAACTTTCTGACATAGGAACAAAGCATTACCAGCAGCTTGCTTTTGAAAAGGAAAAAAGCAGGTGATGAGACATTTAATAATGCTCAGTCATTTTACAAGGCTCCCTTGGAAGACAATGGAGTGTTTTAATGTACCAAGTAGAAATTATTCAGCTGTTATCATTTAATTTATGTAGGAAGCTGAACAGCAAATTATTTTTCTGTGTATGTGCCTCAATACTTTCAGAAAAATGACTCAACTCTGTCTTTGAGTTTGACTTGAAGTAGCCCAGTGGTGTCTTCAAGCTTTCCAGAAATTAGGGAGATGTCTGTACCTAATAGCATCACCATTACCCTTCCGCACCTGAGCTTTCACATCAGTTAAAATTAACCCCTTCCCAAGCCACGTATATTGAAATATTAAGCTTGGTCTTAGAGGGTTTCTCTTGCTCAGATCTTGTGTAGAGCATTAATTACCAAAATAAACACTTGCCTTTTCGTTGCAGTTAAAGCTTAGCTACTCCTCCTAATTCGTTTGTATGGTAGAGGAGGTAGTTGGGTTTCAAGCCTGTGGAATAAACCAAATGTACTGGAGCTACCTCTTAATTATAATGTTTTGGTAGACTTGTGGTTTGAGCAGTCTGCAGAAAAGCATGCTCATCTGTATAATACGAGAACTCAGAGTAGGTGTCTTCCAGGTCATTTCCTTATGAGGTCATAGAAACATAGAATCAGCTAGGTTGGAAAAGAACTGTAAGATCAGCAAGTCCAACATTTAGCCCAGCACTTCCAAATCCACCACTAAACCATGCCTCTAAGGGGTTTCGAACGCTTCTAGGGATGGTGATTCCACCACTTCCCTTTCAGTGGAGAAATTGTTCCTAATCTCCAGTCTAAACCTCCCCTGGTGCAGCTTGAGGCCGTTTCCTCTTGTCCTATCCCTTGTT